>CM068299.1:11978609-12071404 GCA_034768395.1 Linum lewisii
CAATGTCCGAGGATTTTGCTTACAGGCAGGAGCAGCTTACTTCCGCTCCACTTCAACAACCATCTTCACCAACTTTGTACAATCAAGTCCTACATGCTCTTAACAGCATATTACATACATATTCATCAAGTTTAGGACATTTTGGCCTACCAATGCCAACTGCAGGTACATCATGTATGCAAGCTACAAATATTATAACAGCTCACCTCAATTATAACTGTGCAACAGAAGCTGCCAAATCACATCAACTCCACTCTTCTCTCAACAGCAGCCAATTGACAGCATATGCAGCAATAATTGAATCAGTTTCTAAAAACCAAGGCAAATTCTTCTTCCTCCACGGCCACGGAAGAACTGGCAAGACCTTTTTGTACAACTGTATAATATCGAAGATTAGAAGCGAAGGGAAAATAGTATTAGTGGTCGCATCATCTGGGATTGCAGCAACGTTACTTCCCGATGGGGTCACAGCTCATTCGCGATTCAAAATACCGTTAGAGGTAGACAACTTATCGACATGCATGGTGAAAAAAGGAACAGAGGTAGCTGAGTTATTAAAGGAGGCAACCCTAATTGTATGGGACGAAGCTCCAATGGTGCACAGGCTTTCCTTTGAAGCAGTTGACAGAACGCTATGTGACCTTATGAATACCCCACTATCTGGTCCACAATACTCACCATTTGGAGGGAAAACTGTTTTGCTTGGGGGAGATTTCCGCCAAACACTACCTGTGGTGCCAAAGGGATCTCGAAAAGACAATATTAATGCAAGCTTGCACGCTCATATCTATGGAACTTTTGCACACTGCTGCACCTTCACATCAATATGCGCATAAACAGCTTGCCAATAAACACTTTACCAATTTTTGGTGGCATGCAATTCTCAGATTGGGTTCTTGCAATAGGAAATGGAACGTTGCCAGCAGAGACATTTCTGCCTTCTATAGCTGCAGATTGGATCACAGTTCCCAGGAAATTCCTCATTCAGTGTAAACACAATGCAATTGAACAGCTCATCACACGGGTATATCCATCTTTCCAGCAATCTTACCAATCATTGGAGTACATAAAGGCAAGAGCAATTGTAACTCCAACAAACGTTGTTGTGTCCGAGATTAACAATCTGCTACTCGACCAGATACCTGGTTTTCTAAGAAATATTTCAGTGCAGACTCTCTATCCACGACAAATTCAAACACTGCCACTCTTCAGGTAGAATATCCATTGGAATTTCTAAATTCTGTCATTTAATGGCGTTCCAGAACACATTTTGGACTTGAAGCCGTATGTTACTGTCATGTTGCTACGTAACATAAACCCAGCAGCAGGTATGTGCAATGGTACGCGAATTCTTTTAACTCACCTTGGTGACTACGTACTGCGAGGTCTGATAGTAGGAGGAAATTTGGAGGTACAATTGTTGCAATACCACGAATAGTTCTTGATGTAACAGACACGAAGTGGCCATTTACTCTGAAACGGCGACAATTCCCGATTCGAATGTGTTATGCAATGACAATAAAAAGAGCCAAGGTCAAACGCTAGATCACGTTGGATTATACTTACCAAAGCCAGTCTTCAGTCACGGACAATTGTATGTAGCAGTTTCTAGAGTACGTTCAGCAGATGGTCTACATGTACTGATACAAAATCCTCACTCGATGGCAGAAGATACAACGCGCAATATTGTTTATCATGAAGTACTAGCAGAAATTCCAACTGCTTAGGAAAAACATTCCCTTCCCAAACTTTTGAAGGTCAAAACCTCTTCAACATAAGGTTTGTCATAATACAGACCTCTTATATAATTCATTTTTAACATGGACCTGTTTACAATTCTAACTCTACTGCTTCTACTAACCACAGGGTTGAGCTCAAGTTTTCAGAGCAACCTCAAGGTTAGACAACTATATTTTGCACATCCACAGACCAAGCTAGGAACATAATCACCAATCCTTTCTTAGGAAGATGCTTATGTTGTAACTCCAAGCTTTGTAATTGTACTTACTTTCTTTGTCTGCTGTTTGTCTGAAACTAACAAAGAAATGTAATTGCTAAATAATCCAAACAACAAGTCTGTTCATTTAACCTTATAACTGCAAAATTTACTATCCAAAAGTTCAAGAAAATGTTGGAATTAGATGCTTCACCATTACATTATACTCACAGTACCTAATCGCATTCTAAAAAAATAGAGGTACCAAAAACGCAAAAAAAAAACATCAAGTACAAAAATACTATATATACACATTATCCCAGAAACCCTAAACTGGTGCTCTTCTAACTTCATTCTCGGCCGACTTACCTACGCCACCACAGCAGCAAGTTCCTTTCCTCAAGCATCGCCAATCCTTACACATGGCAGCAGTCCCTGCAATACACTTCTGCACATTGATCGTCAATGCAGACCAACAAGGGAGAACACTGGTGAGATTTCAATTCCACATGCTTATAAGTTTTCACCCCTGATACTATTACACCAGAAGCTATATTACTAGGTATACAAAATTAGACATGTCTCCGTATCAATTTCCTCACTACTCTTCAATATTTTACAAATAATCTCCATTCCTTCGCATTTGATTCATGTTCATTTCAAAAATTCAACGTTCTGAGATATAGCCTGTAAATATTGAGCTTCCCAGTCATCTAAACTTCCACATTGGTCTACCAAATGTAGCGATTATCACCGGAGATTAGCAGCAGATTAACCAGCCCACTAGCCACGCTACAAGTCCCAAGTGGAGACAGATGGCCAGTGGAACTGCATCGCGACGTCAATGGAATCCTATGGATCACAGAAGGATGGACTGATTTCTTCGACTTCTACTCAGTTGTTAATGGGTACCTCCTCATTTTTTAGTACGTTGGAACTTCGACCTTAAATGCAGCAGTCTTTAGCAGCAATGGATCGGAGATTGCATACCCAATTAGAGGAGTTCCAAACGGAGACGGAGAAAGTGATTTACATTCAGAATAATTGTATGCGAGATTTCTGTGTACTTTATAAAATACTTCGCAATTATAACATCTTATTCTTCCACAACAAACATAATGTCCATAAATTCATCTACCTAACGTGCATTAGTCATAACGACGGCTTCATTGCCAACAAATTCAAACAGTTTCTTCCGCAGCCAAGCACGGGCAGCAACGGATCGGAGATTGCATACCCAATTACAGGAGTTCCAAACGGAGACGGACAAAGTCACACTGATTTAGATTCATAATAATTGTATGCGAGATTTCTTTGTACTTGATAAAATACATCGCAATTATAACATCTTATGCTTCCACAACAAACATAATGTTGACAAATTCATCTACCTAATGTGCATTACTCATAATGACGGGTTCACGAACAACAAATTCAAACAGTTTCTTCCGCAGCAAGCGCGGGCAACCTCCCTAGTGTCCAATTAACCTATCCTCCAAGACAGATGATGAATGTCGTCAGCATTGAATCAAACTAGTGTAATCAATAGTGGGGAGTGGCAGATCCCTTGACCCACTTGCCAACTGTTGTTATCTATAGTGGGAGAATCCTTGACAGTGACGGTACGTAACATACTAATCAAGTTCATGGAATCTGATGGGCGGTGGAAAATAAGAGATGTGCAGAAACCTGTCTCCCAGACACCAAATATCTTATCTTCAACTTCAAGCAACACCCTCAATAAAGCAAAGTGCTTCCCTTTAAACACAATAAAAAGGACTACCCAACATCTTAAAGCTGCCAACCAGCCTTTGGAATTTCAATTTGCTTTTGTGAATAACATAACATAAGATAAATGAAGTTGCTATGGTAGGATGAAGATTGAACAAGAAGGTTACTTTGCACAATAACCTAACAGCTACGAGTTCCATTTGAAAATACAAACTTCTCACTATGAGATAAGTAAGAAGTAGTGATGATTCAACAGTTATAATTAAACACACACCGGGAGCGCTTATAGCTAAGGATTAAAAAGAGTTAGCTATTACACACAAACCATCCAGGGTTTAGTAGCAACAAGTAAATTGTAAATTGCAAATTGGGGATCGGTAGTCGGGGGAGGTTGAGAGTCATATCATATATCAGTTCAGTTGTTACCATCTTCAGTCATCATGTCCTCTATTTCATTTCAGTAGTAAGCTTGCTGATGATATGCTGGTGCAAACCCGGCAGTTGCGTATCCTCCATACGCTCCAGGTGGTGGTGGCGGTGGGTAATTCATTGTATATGAACCGGGAATCGGATGGTGGACTGCTTCTGGTGAGTACGCATATGGAGATTGTGGACTCGGAGTGCCATATACGGCTGGTGGTGGTGGAGATGCATATGCTGGGATACCAGCAGCTGGGTACTGATGGTGTGAAGGTGACCTGACGAATGTTGGTTGTGCGGGGAAAGAGGATACATAGGCATTCGTCATACGCCCAGCCTTGGCAGGAGGCATTGGACCAGCAGTGCTTGCACGTGTTCGCTTGTTTGCAGGTACTGCAGCTGGCTTTTTCTTCTCGGTCTTCACCTTCTCCAGTTGTTCAAGGCGTTTCTTTAGGTTCTCCGGAGGGAACTCAGCCTCGAGTTTATATTCCTCGATGCACTTTATGACCGAACGGAGAGCTGATTGTTCCTTCCGCACAGCAAGTTGCTACAAAATAGGTAAAGCAAAAGCCATATCAACGATATTTAGTATTTACAGATGGTCAACAAAGGTAAAAGCACTTCAACCATGTGCCTGAAGACATGCTGGGTGCAAAGCAGAGTATAGAATCCTCAATTAAAAAACAGGATAGGAAATATTAATACAGGGAGGATTTAGTTAAGAGTTAAAAAGGAGGCAAAATAAACAAACATAAATTCTCAATTAGCTAATGCAACGTGCATCACAGATGAAGAGGATGCTCTTCAATAACCACTCAAAATAGTAAATAACAAATATGAACACAAATTCTGGCGGCCAGGTTGGAACAAATCAGTTGTAGCAGTAATTGACAGGTAATACTAGCTCATCTGCTCATGTATGGAATAGTCTCGATTCCAGCTACAATCTCACATGCCAAAAGATAAAGAGGATAAGCACCTATTGCAAAAGCAAGCATGCTTCACCAGGTACACTCGAGGATACTCCATATGACTAGAATAAAGCAAGTATTCTATTTTCACTTTCAAGCAAAACTAAAGGCAGGCGAGGAAATATACCCCTCCAGATCAACCAAATACTTCCAACAGAACTGAAAAGTAACTGCAAGGATAGTAAAGAACACAAGAACCAGCAAGAAGAGGGTCGAGAGATGGTAAATACCGTAGCCCTGCCAGGATTATCAGGATCCTCCAGTATAGACGTTGCAGCCTTCTTTGCATCCCTTAGAAAGGCCTTCAACAAAGGTACAGGGGGAAACTTATCAACAAGACCAACCTCATAAGTGAAATGCACCGCATCGAGTTGCTGTCCCCTACCAATTAGTTCTCGGATCATATCTGCAAACAGGAAAAGCTCAAGCCAATCAAAACTAGTAATCGTGGTAGCCATGTTCGAAGTTAACATGCAGGAAAGCACATAATGACATTAGAGTTATACTGGATCAATTTACTGGGAAATGATTTATGTATCAAGGTTGGGTAGTGGATATGGCATACTGTCATCAGTTTCTCAAACAAACCCTTAAAACCTAGACACTGAAACTGACTAGTTCCGCCCAGTGTCAACCTAAAAAGAAACATTTGCTCAATCTCTAGTCGCATCGAAATATGGCTTGTCAAAAGCATTAATTATGTTGTTTATCTCATATTCTGAGCAATAACAGGTAAGAACAAGATTAATCAGACTCAAGGGAAAGCATCACCGCGGAAGGATGATTAGAACAAATAGCTAAATTAGGAATTGACGAGAACAGAGCTCAAGCAAGTCTAGAAATAAGATTTGAGACTGGGAAACTGTACCAGGCATTTCATCACCCAAGCCAAGAGAGACAGCAAGTTTAGGCATCTGCTTGCGCCAAGCCGAGCCGACAACAAGCTTCCTGTACAAATCAAAATCCTCCTTCTTGACAATACCAAAAGTGACCAAATGCTGCAAGAAAGTATGAACATCCGGAGTCTTAACATTCTCAATCCCACCGCGCTCCTCCAAACTCCTCTTCCAGGTCTCCGCAATCTGGTTGGCCCTCTTTTTCACCTTCGGCGTGACCATAAGCCTAGACTTTCCAATCACAGGGTCCATAACCACGGGAATCAAGCTCTCAAGTATCACAACGCAGGCCCATCCCAAATCATTCCCCTTCTCAGTTCTCTCCCCCCTCTTATCCACAGGGAAAACTTCCGAGATAGCCTCCAGCACAAACCTAGGAGGATCCACGCACTCAGCCAGCGCCATCGGGAGCTGGCTCCTCAGCCCGTCCAACTCCTTCTTCTTAGCAATCACAAAGTTCCAGAACTCCCTGGAGCGCATCTTCAAACAGAAGGCCTTAAGAGCGAGGAGTAGTCCTTCGCCGTCGTCAACATCCCCGTCGGGGTGATCGGAGACGATAGACTTGAGAGCAGCCTCGCAGCGGTCGTCGAGGCGCTCGAGAGCGATCTCGACGCTGCCGTCGATGGTGACTTCGCGCTTTTTAAGAGAAGCAAGAGAGGCCTTGGTCTCGGTGTCGAGGGCCTGGATTTTGCGCTTCAAGGCATCAGACTTCTTCTGGAGGTTGCTCTCAAGGGTGGTGAAGTGGTCGGAGAGCTCCTTCCAGAGGAGAGTACAGCTGGTCATGAGAGAAGTCTGGCGCTGGAAGTCGTCGAAGCTCGGCGGTGGTGGAGTGACGTCGGAGGAGACCTCGCCTGGATCGGGGATCGACCCCATGGATTTAGGGTTAGAAGGTAGGAGTTGCCGTCAAGAGAAATTGGAGGAGGGGGGGGGGGGGGGGGGTTTGGTGGCGAGTGAGTGGGAAAATTGAAAAAGAGGGGAAATGGAACCCTAGAAATAGTAGAGAAATGAGAAAGAATGAATGGGTGAAGTGAAGGGAAGGGAAGGAAGAAGCTTTTGGTTTACTTTTTCTTCTTCACTCACTGTCTGAAAGTGAAGAAAAAGACTGGAGGAGAGAGAGAATGGTGACGTGGATGAATGATAGGTTGACACGTGGGAACACAGCTAGGCGGGGACGTGAGAATAGTTTCCATATTTAAGCCTAATTTAATGTTTTGTGGAAGCTCAACAATTTTTCTCAAAAAAAAAATGGAAGCTCAACAACAGTACAGTAGCAGTCGACACTGAAAATTGGAAACTGCTGACTAATTATTCTTATTTATACAGTCTGTTTTATATTTATATACTTGTGCGTATTCTTTTGTCAGATATAATGGAAGCAATTATTTGAATGTTAAGACCAGCTCATATTTGTATAATTTGGAGTTATTCGTAGGGGGGTAAAAATTTCTACTTTTTTTAGGTCATACTTGAATTATTTTCAGAGTAAATATAGACTGTTTTCAATGAAAAAAGACAAAAGACGTATTTAACTGGAAAAATTCAAGAAGAAGTAAGAGGTTGAATGTAAAAAAAACTAATAATAATAATAATAATTACATGGGGTTAAGTTAAGTATCCTCTTTTTGACGCCGAAAATTCGAGATTCAAATTTTGAAATAAGTTGGGGCAGATCATAATATTCAACCTGTAATAATTGAGAAGGGATGAATTTCATCAGCTGGTCCAACAAATTCAACGGTTAAACTATAAAGTATAAACTGTTTACAAAGTTTGAAAGTTATGGAAAGATTAAAGGAAAATAGGATTTTATACCAACTTAACAAATACTCTCATATCTTATACTAGCTTTTCGCCCGCCTGTTGGCGGGTCGCAAGTTTTGAAAATATATAATTTTGTAGTTTTTTTATGAATTATAATTTTTTATTTTGTTTAGAGAAAAAATAAATAACATTCTCATCAGGAAAATTTACCTCTCCTATCCACGACTTATAAAAATTTTATCACAATATTTTTTTATTTACTGGTATAATATAAAATTTATAAAAGAAAAACATATATTCATAAGTTTAGGTAGACTCTTTTAGGAAAAAGTGGTGGTCAAACTCTGTCACGTTGTTGTATCATGAAGTTTAATTGCAACATATGTTTACTCAAACTCATATCTGACCATTCAATTTAAGTTCGTTGTCAAAGCTACTAACTATTAATAAATTTAATTTTAATTTTTCTAGTTATGTGATTAATTCTAGATAGAGAGTTTTGCGTAAGAATCAATAGAAGGGTGTTAGAAACTCTATCATCTATATAAAAAAATAATTTGATTTTTGAAGAATAAACTATCATTTTACCCTCAACATACATGCTATTTAATTTCATATCATTATTTATTCAGTATCCTAATATAAATAACTAATAAGTTCAAGAATATAATTTTTATAGTATTAGAACATTTATATTTTAAATACATTTTTATTTCTTTAAAAAACAATACACATATCATCAATCGAGGCGCAATCTCATTTAGATAAAGGCAAAGTGACGTTTGAAAATGGTGATTAACAAATAATTAATTATTTTATTAGCGATACTATGGTGAAATCATTAGTTTCAATGGATTTTAGGTTTTACTGTTACATTTTTTGTGGTTAAAATTTTGAAAATTAAGGGTTTAAGATGTAAATATCGAGTTTTAGGGTTTATAAGTGTAGAATTTAGATATTTAATTTCAAAATTTATATTAAAATATGTTACTATCGGAATTAATTTTACAATTAACATCAAAATAGTTTAAAAGTATTAATTGATATAGATTTGGACATTTCATTATACTATTTTTTTAGTATGAATTTTTTTTCTTCTAATACTTGTATGAAAGATTTCAAAATCAAACAAACACGAAAGGCCTGACCAATTGTATTCGATATAATTACTTTTCAACTACCATCTAATGATTTATTTTATTCGTATAATATTAAATTTCAAAACATTATGGATTCAGATAAATTATTTGTATTAAAATTATGATTTTTATGAAAATTAATCAATCATAGCAAGAAAAAGTTATGACTCTTGATCCGCCCAGTTGGACGGTGGATCAATACTGTAGTTCTTTGGAGGTTTAGGCAACGAATCCGTCCTCTGATTGTCTCGGCGGATGGTACCTTGCAGGGCGGACGTGCAAGGGGTTAGTATATGATGGGTGGCAAGTATGTGGATAATGTAAGGAGAATGGGTTACAGAGAAGTACCGGGCGAGAGCCCTTTGGTGTGGGCGGAACCGATAGCCTTTAGCGTACAGCGTGGAAGCTTGTAGTATCAGGCGTATGGTCCCGGGTCTGTCGTGTCGTCTTCTGAATGGGGGACCCTATTATTTATAGGTCCCATTGGACTGGCAGGGTCCACGTGTCCTGCTCTGAGTGGGCCGCAGCGAGTCACTGTCAACAGTAATGGGCGGTGGCCGCTTTTCTGTCCCGTCGATGTGACAGGTGACCCTTTGGTTGGGGCGGATGACGGACCGCCCTGTAGTAAAGGACCGCCCTGGCCATGAGGGAGGGCGGATCCACACTAGGGCCCATCAATTGCCCCCAGTATGGTCTTGAGGCCGTGAGAGGCTCGAGGCGATACTATGGAACTGCTTCGAATGCCTTGGAGTGAAGGACCGCCCTGGCCGTAGGGGGCGAGGGCGAATTCATGCAAGGGCCCATCAATTGCCCCCAGTATGGTCTTGAGGCCGCGAGAGGCTCGAGGCGATACTATGTAACTGCTTCAAACGCCTTGGAGTGAAGGACCGCCCTGGTACAAGGTGGGGGCGGTTTTAACTTGTTGCGATGCTGTTACCGGTGACCGAAGCGGTTGGAGCTCTTCTTTTGAGGTGAACTCGCACGCGTTCCAACCTTTTTGCACGCTTTCTTTCCTTTTTGCAGGCTACTAGCCGATTCGCCCGCTGCCTGGGGGACACGTGGCTCGATTATATTTGGCGACGTTTCGCTTACCCACGTCACCAGTATAAATAGGGGTTCTCCCCCCCTTCCCTTCAACACTTCAGCTTGTCAACTAAATTCTTGAGAGCTTCCGCCCTTTCCTATTACCAAATTTCTTTGAGTTCATCCGCCTTTTTCTTCTTGCACCCCTTTTACGTTTGTCCGCCACCTTCCAAAACACTGTAGAGGATGACTTCTGACGCTGAATCGTCTTCGTCCGCCGAAGCAAGTAGGTGTCCTTGAAACTTTCCTGTGTTTAACTTTTTTTCTTTTGCGTGCCTCGTATTTTCCATTTTCTTCGCTTGTTAGTGTGAGATGTCTTCTAGTGGGTCGTCCTCGTCCTTAGATTATGACCACTTAGAGAGTGTGTTGAGGGGCATGCGGGGACGACGGGGTCTACCGCCCGCCCTTCTCGAGAGGCGAGGACGAAAACTGCTCCTGTATTGCCCGCCCTCTGGCGTTCATTCCTCCTCCTCTTCTGATTTGCGCCCCTTATCCTTCTGTTGTATGAGGTTATGATGAAGGGAGGAGAGGATCGGGGGCGGATACGTCCTCTGAAGCATCTACGTCGTCAACCCCGTCCCTGCAACTGAGTCCCCCCTGACTCCCGAGCCTTCTAAGGAAGAAGAAATTGATGACGAGGGATCAGATGCAGCAGATCCCAAACAGAAAGGGCAGATGCCCTATCCGGAGGATACAGACATCGCCTTCAATCCGTACGCGGACTACGATGTGAGTACGTGTTTACGGAGGATGCCGAACCGCTGCCTACTCCTTCGGCGGAGCAGCTCCACCAGCAGGCAGAGGCCAGGTTCAAGGGCGGACCCACCTCAAACAGCGCTCGGCGGTTCGCGTCGTGGCAAGTCGGGTTCACCAAGGAATCTTGGGGTTTTGAGATGCAGACCGAGGCTGTGGAGAAGTATGGGTATAAGGTCTTATCCTGGGAGCAGATGTGGGAGGGCGCGCCTGCTGACTGCCGAGAGGTGTATGGTCCGGGGTACTTCCCCTATGTCAAGACGAACGCCTGGTGAGGATGCTGAATGAGTGCGACATGCCTCAACATTTCTCATACGCCGCCCCCGCTCGACTCTGCTCAATCGGAAACTGTCGCCTGGTTGGGTAGGCGTGTGGGTTGAGGCGCTCAGGTACGGCCTCCGCTTCCCTTTGGACTCCTGGGAGGTGGATGTTCTGGATCTGCTGGGAGCGTCCTTGGGAGCGCTCCAACCTCATGCTTGGGCAATCATGACTGCTTTCAAAGTGTCATGTGTCAAAAGGCATGTTGCTCCAAGCGCCAGAGTATTCCGCCACCTTTACTACGCCAAAATTGGGCAGAACGGCATTACGTTCTCAAAGAGGAGAACGTACTCTAGGAGCGGAGTCTACGGCGCCATCAAGGCGGACTCCGTGTGGTTTCACAGCTTCTTCTTTATAAGAGCTGAATCGCCGGAGGATGCCATCTGGGCGGAGCGCCTTCGACCTACATGGTCGTATGGTGCAATCGAGGAGTTCAATCGACCCTGCCGCCCTCAGGGGAATGACGCTGCCATTGTAGACTGGGTGAATACCTGGAACTACAACCTTAAGAAGCGGGGCCTAAACGCTCTGAAGGCCTGGCTTAAAGGCGGTGGTGAGCGGACAACCACTGAGGGCGATGTGTCTCTTGTTGTGCGCCTTTATTATATATATATTTATTGTCGTGCTGATGCTTAACCTGTCTGCTTGTTTTGTTATTGCTTTGTTGCAAAGAGTTCCATCTTCGCGGCGTTGCTGAACGCCAAGACCCGGGGAGCGTCTGGTGACACACAGCCTCAACTCGAAGGTTCGAGAGCCCAGCAACATCAGCAACAGAAAGACGCGGACCAGACGCACCCAGATAAAGAAAAAGCGATAAGGAACGCCCTGAGAAGAAACGGTCTCACCAGACCTCGAGCCCACCAGTACAGAATTTGGAGCGTCCAAAACGCCGAAAGACGACCATGAGGAAGGACTCTGGCAAGAAGAAAACGGGGGCGGATCTAGGCCAGAGACCTCGTCAGGGGAGTTCAGCACCGCCCGTCTCCCCGCCATGCAGCCAACGCTCTGTGGCAGTGAGATTCTCACACGGGCCGCCCTCCAACTGGCGGCCGACTGGGATATCGACCACCCTCGCTCGAGGACGGGGTCCGCCGCTTGGCGATGGAGCAAATGGCGATCGGGGCCAGGGTAAGATTTCTGTGTACGGAAGATTGGCGTTGCGTACTCGTCGGCCACGTTCCGTTTCGCAATTTGATCCGCCCGTCGGTTTGGTTACTACTTTTGTTGCAGCTCCTAGGTACCGCGGGGCACTGCTGTCAGCAGATCAGGCGCACAGGGCAGAGCAGCCTCAAGGCGTCGAGGAGATGGAGGTTGAGTTGAGGGAGGCCCGGGCCGACTCTCAACAATGGAAGGCCAAATACTCCAAGGCCAAAAAAGAAATGGAAGAGGAGGCGGCCCGGCTTCTGGTAACTACCTCTTATCAATTGGATTTGCTCCGTGTTGCGCATGCTAACCAAGCCACTGAACACATGTTGGACTTACAGGCGGAGCAGAAGAACATTACAAGATGGAGACAGTCTTGTCCCAGGCGGAGGCGGATATGAAAGCCCTGAAGGAGCAAGTGGTCCTCCTAGAGACCGGCAAGGCGGGCATGGCCAAGGACCTGGGGGCCAAGATGTAACACCCGTTCCGAATCAACCCGAGTAAACCCGTGGTTGAGCCGGTCCCAGGTACTACCGAGTAAAAACAAGGGTAAAACAGGAAAATTGGCGGTGATCAAAGGACAGTAAAAACATGGAAGGCCTCCATAGAAACGCGAAACTGAAATCCGAGTACAATCCAAACCATCATGAATCCTCCAATCCAACATAAATCAGAAAGTACATAAAACCCCCAAAATCTCATAGTCAACTGAAATGAACAGAAAAGTCAACTCCGCGCAATCCCAGTCTTCACCTCATGGCTTCCGTCCAGAACTTCACGAAATCAACCTCGAACTCAAACTCCTCAGCTACCTCTACTAGCCACGAGATCCTGAAAGGGGAAAAGGGATCAATTTCCTATTGAAATTGAGTGAACCCACTGGGCCTACCTACACGTTGTCCTACTCTAAGGAGCGGTCCCAACTCCGCACAAGACATCCAACAATGGAACCAAACCCAACCCCCCCTTTCCATATTTTAGTTCCCTAAAAGCAGTCTAGGTGATCACGTTGGTCAGTTCTGGTTCTCAAGCACAATTCATAACAATAGAATCACACAGAATTAATACATCAATCCACGGCACACACAGCATCATCACATCACATCCATCAACCAAGTCACTACCACAACCACAAGCACACAAACATTCACATTTGTATTATCTAGGTGAGTTATTAGGCGCCAAGGAGTTATCCACACCACCACCGGCCGGCCGACGCACTTCCCTACCGCATGGGAAGTCCTCGCGCTCCCTACCGCATGGGGAACGTGTTCTCATTAACCATCATCATCATCATCAATCTCATCATCAATCTCATCACTCCCTTGACACCCATGTCAAGGGGATCCACCCCAATGGATCAGACTCAACAACCAGTACCTCGGGTGGGTAGTGTGGGCTCCTTCCGGTTCTATTTCCAACATACAATTCTCAACATCACATTCTCAACTCATACATCACATCTACTACCAACATACAACACAAATCAGCCACATCTCATTCATAGTCCATAGTTCACAACACATCTCGTCCTCCATGCCCCTGTCATGTTCACACACACACATCTCAATCAATAGGATAACCGGCTAGCTCACCGGCCTCCCCCACCTGCAAGTACAGGGGAAACCATGTCATGAGTCTAGGGGTCACCCACCTGTTCCTCTTATTCAGAGCGACCCCACATTGGCAGGGCAACTCTCCTGCATCCACAACCAGCGATTCATAATATCATAGCACCCGCACTCATTTCCCAACCATCCTAATTCTCATTTCTATGTCAATTCATTACTTAATTCACTTCAGTTCACACCCAACCCCAAACCATAGCAATCAACAACAACAATCAACCACGGCAATCATCAATAACAATCAAGTACATTCACAGAACAATTTATCCCCTTTTACGCTCATCATTTTCATGCATAACCTAGGTTTTGTTCTAAGTCCAATTGAAACTCCTCACGCTGTCCAAACTACTTACACAACGCTAAGCCCTCACCTGAAATAGAAGACGAGGCTCTAATCGTCTTCTAGTTCCCCAGAAACTCGATTCCCAACCACCAAACTCGTAGCTCTACCCTTCCTTACTGCTCACGACCTACACCCAGAAACCCAAAATGGAGGTTAGCATCTCTTCTCCTCGTCGCTACGAATCCATAGCAACAAACGGAACTCAATTCCGACCTCTACAGCTCCCGGAATCACCCTTCGAAGATTGCTCGCACTAGGTTCGTCAATGGCTTTTCGGGGAGAGAGAAAGGGGAAAGAAGTTACGAATTTCCGTGCAAATCCATCCTTTTATGCACGAAAAGTGTGCCTGGTATGTCAAAAAGTGCGCCGGCGCACATTGACCCCTAAAAGGCGCACATTTTGAATATTCCGCCGAAAGTTTGCTGAATTAATTGAAAAGTGCGCCTGGCACTTCTAAAAGTGCGCCTGCGCACTTCAGGGCCCAAAATCGGCACTTTTGGTGCATCACCGTTCCCCTCTTTGCAACTTCGACCCAACTTAAACCCGAATGACCCAAAACCCAAGGGGAGCTTAAGAGCACTGATTCCAGTACCCTAGTCTACCGATCTTGAGTTCCAAACCGTTTGGTTGAGCGGGGATGTTACAAAGATAAAAGACTTGGAAAGCCGCGACCTTGTTTTGAAAGAAACGGAGGAGACCCTTCAGGCGCTGAGGGCGGACGTTGAGAACGCGGTCGCCGAGAAGGCTGAGGCGGAGTTAGGCGACCGGGTGCAGGGCGCTCTTGACAACACCCTCACTGCCGTTCGCCATGAACTCCGAACATAGACTGTTCCTGGAACCAGGAGCAGATGTTTCGCTCTGCGTCGCGGAGGCTGATGGCGCAAGAGTTCAAGGAGGAGTCCGCCGACTCTCAAGTGCTTTCTTCGGACCGTCGCAAGGAGCTGTTGTCCGAGGCGTACGCCGAGGTGAATCTCCATCACAAAGAGCTGAAAAGGAAGGCCCGGTGGACAAAACGGGATCATCAGGCGGGCGCCAGTAATTCATCTTGTAATTTTTGTTCCCTTCGTTTCCCTGTTTGTATCGAACATAGCAATCCGCCAAGTCGGAACGAAAAGGAAATGCCATTGCTATCCAGTTGTTATCCCCTCTGTTGTTTATTATTTTTTTTGTGAACTTCCCATGATCACTGAGGTAGATTTTGCATTGGGGAAATTTGAACGCAATCGGTGCAAGTTTGTTTTTGGGGTTGGGTTCCGCCTTGGGGAACCCGAATGATGACGAACTGGTTTCCATCACGAGGAATCCGAGCTTATAAGCACGTTGAGTTCCACCTTGGGGAACTCGAATGACATCGGGTTCCGCCTTGGGGAACCCGAATGATGATGAGTTGATTTCCATCTCGAGGAATCCGAACTCATAGGCACGTTGGGTTCCGCCTTGGGGAACTCGAACTTGCTTGGCTTTTAGGGTGTACTTCACCTATTAATATATAATATCAATATATATATATATATATATATAGGAGCGACAGTGGCTTCCCTTCCATACATATACGCCCTTAGCAGGTCGCTTTTCAAAAAACAAAACAAAGAAGACACGGGGAATGGCGCGGTAAGCTAGACCTCTTCTCCGTTGGCACTGTACTTCCATAAGTGCATGGCGTTCCATGTCTTGTGTATGGGTTCGCCAGTAGGGTGTTCGAGTTTAAAGGTGCTTGGACCAATCACTTCACGGACCTTGTATGGTCCCTCCCAATTGGCGTTTAGCTTGCCCTGTTGGGGGATCGGCCGAAAAACCTTTCGAAATACCCAGTCCCCTTCTTCAGTTGATGAGGACGAAGATGAGCATTGTACCGCCTAGCCAGCTGTTCCTTTTCAGCTACAAGGCGGATAGCTGCATCCTCCCGTTGTTCTTCTATCATGTCCAGATTATGATGTAGAGCTGCCTCATTACCGTCATGATTAAAATGCTGAATCCTTAGGCTAGGCAGATTAACCTCTACGGGTAAGACTGCCTCAGTTCCATACACCAGAGTGTAGGGGGTTTCATCTGTGGCCGTTTTATATGACGTCCTATGCGCCCATAGGATATTGGGCAACTCATCGACCCATTTGCCTTTCGCCGCATCCACTCTTTTCTTCAATCCTTGCAAAATGAGTTTGTTAATGGCTTCTGCTTGTCCGTTCGCCTGAGGGTATGCCACGGACGCCAAGTGAACCAGTATTTTGAACTCCTCACAAAAGTCAAGGAACGCGTACAATCAAACTGAGTGCCATGATCGCAGACGAAACCCATAGGAAGGCTAAAACGAGTGATGATGTTCTTCAAAACGAACTTCTGTACTTGGTACGCCGTGATAGAGGCGAGAGCTTCGCCTTCAACCCACTTGGTGAAGTAATCCACCGCCACGATGATGTACTTTCTCTTGCCCACCGCCTCTGGGAATGGTCCCAGCAAATCCATTCCCCAGAAGGCGAACGGCCAGGGTGAAACTATTGGCTGGAGGGCAGGTGATGTGTGTTAGCAAACAGCTGACACTTGTGGCACCGTTTGACCAGCTCTTCAGAATCCCGGCGGATTGTGGGCCAATAGTAGCCTTGCAATAGCACATTCTTTTCAAGGCTTTTGGCGCCTATATGCATCCCACATACGCCTTGATGGATTTCTCTCAATGTGAAAGACGCCTCCTCATTACTCAAGCATCGCAAGTATGGGCCTGCCGAGGACTTGCGATACATTTCTCCGTCCAGCAAAACACACCTTGCCGCTCGCCTACGGACTTTGGTGGCTAGCGCTTTGTCCGCCGGGAGAGCGTCTGTTTCAATGAAAGTTCGTATAGGCATGCGCCAGTCTGTGAGTGGCACAGTCGGTGGTGTTATCCTTGTTATGTCACTGACAACCATACACTCGCCCTCTTCTCTTTCTTTCTCCACGGTGATCATTCTATCATCTTCGAAGCTGAGAGCGATTGCGAGCTTGGAGAGGGCGTCGGCATGGGCGTTATCTTCCCTTGCCACCTGGTGGATCTCCGTTGTTTCAAAACCTTTAAGGGCGATCCTGGCCTGATCATTGTATGGGGCCAGAGTTTCTTCCCGGACCTCGTACACCCCGCTGAGTTGATTGACCACAATGGCGGAGTCGGAGAAAACCTTGAGATGTGATACTCCCATGGCTTTAGCCATTCTGAGCCCCGCAATGAGCACCCCGTACTCCACGGCATTGTTAGTCCGTGACTTGCTGAAGCGGAGGGTGGTTTCGTGCAGGACCCCCTAGGGGCTTTTTAGCAATATGCCCGCTCCTGCTCCGTTCTTGCTCGATGCCCCATCTACGTAAAGCTCCCAGTAATCATTTGGGCGTCCTTCTGCCCGAACACATCCTTCGACCACGAAATTTGCCAGTGCCTGAGCTTTGATGGCTGTTCGTGGCTGGAAGTGCACATCGTACTCGCTAAGCTCCACTGCCCACTTGGACATGCGCCTGCTACCCCCATGGATCTGAGAGCTGTCTTGAGTGGCAAGTTCGTCACAACGTGAATAGTGTGAGCGTGGAAGTATGGGCGCAGCTTTCTGGAAGCGATGATTACTGCGTAGGCTGACTTCTCCAACGGAGAATACCTGGTTTTCGGCGTCTACCAATGACTTGCTTGTGTAGAAAACCGGGCACTCTTCCTTGTCTGTCCGCTTCACGAGAACTGAGCTGACAGCTGTAGCCACGATGGCGACGTACAGGTATAGCTCATCTCCCAGAATCGGGGCCGCCAGCGTTGGCGGAGTGGTGAGGAATGCTTTGAGTTCCTCAAAAGCCTTGGAACATTCTTCCATCCACGAGAACTTGGTTGCCGCCTTTAGAATGGCAAAGAATGGCGCCTGCCTCTCGGCGGACTTCGGAATGAACCTGTTCATTGCCGCTAGCCGCCCTGTCAATGTTTTGACATCCCTGACAGACTTGGGAGATGCGTCTTCATGATAGCTTCTATCTTTTTTGGGTTCGCCTCGATCCCTCGTCTGGTGATTATGAATCCCAAAAACTTTCCTGAAGAGGCGCCGAAGACACACTTCTTCGGATTCAAGCAAAGTTGGAACGCCTTCAAGGTGTCGAAAGTTTTCCGGAGGTCTACCAAGTGGTCATCACCCGCCTTGGTTTTAACCAGCAGGTCATCTACATATGCTTCCATGTGATGACCTAGCTGATCTTGAAAAACTCTGTCAATCATCCTCTGGTACGTCGCTCCGGCGTTCTTCAAGCCAAATGGCATCACATTGTAGCAGTAATTGCCGAAGGGCGTCGAGAATGATGTTTTTTCTTGATCCGCCTTTGCCAAAGGGATCTGGTGATATCCCGAGAACATGTCTAGGAAAGACAACGTCTCATGGTTGGCCGTGGCGTCCACCAGCTGATCAATGTTAGGCAGGGATATGGGTCCTTGGGACATGCGTCGTTGAGGTTGGTAAAATCTATGCACATCCGCCAGCTTCCATCCGCCTTGCCCACCATTACTACATTGGACAACCATGTGGGGTATTGGACTTCCCTGATGAAGCCTGCTCTAGTAGTTTCGTGAGTCCTCTTGGACCGCTTTTCTTGTCCAGTTTCCGTCCGTTTCTTTTGTGACCAGGCGATGCGTCTGCTATGACCGCTAGGGGTGCTGCATGATTGCGGGGTCAGCCAGGCATATCCTGGGGTTCCAGCGAACAAGCAGCATATTCTCTTTAGGAGCGTCACGTAACGCTCTCTGTCTGGGACCGGCATAGACGGACGCTCACTACTCTCTCGGATCACAGGGAATAATGGGACTTCCACAGTCCGCCTCTGCTGATTCCGGGGACAAGGACTCGTCCGCTGTATCTACCGGGAAGCACAACCTCCTCTTCTTGAGAGTACTTATAAACTTCGTTGCCACGTAGTGTACTCCCATACTTTCCTACCCCATTTTGTGGACAGGGAACTTCAATTACTTGATGGACTGTGGAGTAAACTACCTCGAAAGTGGACAAATCTGGGTCCCATTATCATATTATAACGTTCGAATTGCAATTTTGTGACGTAAATTGATGGTGCTTTATCTACTGGTGATCGTCGTCCCCAATGTGATTGGTAAGGTGATTACGCCGTACAGTGACGTCTATTCTCTAAACTTGTCAGCATAATCATTAGAGCGTTGAGTTGGAAGGGGTCTAACCCACGGCTGAAGCATCGGCTAATAATTATCGCGAACTGCCTTCGCAAGTAACCGCTTACCAAAGTGTGTTCTAGAATGATGATCAGGACCCCATTGCTTGGATTCTAGGATTACACGCAAAGATGGCTCGGAACGTGAACGTCAATGGCGGGCTATCATCGAAGCGTCTTGACATGGAACACTATCCAACGGACTCCATTTGTAATGGCGTACTTCCTCTCGCCCCCAAGATCATGATAGCATGTTTTTGTATCTGGCCTCCCGTCCTCTTCGGCTATCCGGCGTTGCTCCTTTTTATCTGTTATTCTGTCGAAGACACTCGCCTTTCTAGGGGGAGTGTGTCCGTCCGCCTTCGGAGGGGGTGTCTCTGGCCTTCCTTTACGTCGTGGCGACTCTGAGCGTTCTCGCTCCCTTCTTCTTCTGTTACTCAGTATGAATTCCTTAAGGTCACCATTCCTTATGGCTCGCTCAATCTCACTGCGGAGTTCCCGGCAGTCCTCCGTGTCGTGTCCCTTCTGCTCATGAAATTCGCAATACTCGTTTGGGTTTCCTCTTTTCACCGCCGCTTTGGGTAACGGGGCTGGCCACCGCAACCCTCCTTTCTTTTCCTGGAGAACGTACATTAGCCTCCGCCTTGATTCTGACAGGGGGGTGTACCCTTCTTCCGATCTTCCCTCGCCGTGAGGGCGGTTGTCTCTTCTGTCATCAGGGCGTTTCTCCTTGCGCCCTTGGTACCCCCTGTCTTTGTTTTGATCGCTTGGGCGCTCATATCCGCCCTGTATCATGGCGACATTTTCTTCTACTTCAGCACATTGGAGGATACACGTCTCTAACTCGGTGTGAGTCTTCGGCTTCTTTCGAACCAAGTCCTTTACGAGCTCGGTGCTGAGCGTGGTGGTCTGGATGTGGTGGAGCACAATGTCCAGCGCGAGGTTGGGCACCGCCGCTACAGCCTTGGCCCACTTTTCATAATACTGCCGAAGAGTCTCCGACCGGTTCTGCTTCAAGTTCCAGAAAGCGGATAAGTTGCGCCCCGCCTCCTTTTGGTTTGAGAACTTGTGTAGAAAGAGTCGGCAGAAATCTTCCCAATTTTTTATGATTCCTTCTGCCAAACCTCCATACCAGGTTAGTGCAGCTCCGGTTAACGTTCCGGGGAATGTACGGCAGTAGGTGGCGTCCGGGGCCGTGAACATCTGCATGGCGATGGTGAACGTTAACAGATGTTGGTCGGGATCCCCAGTTCCATCGTAAGCTTTAATTGCTGGCGGTACGAATCCTTGTGGGGGAGGAACGCTGAGGAGACTCTTGTCAAGAGGCTGCCTCATAGCGAGCTGTTTTGGGCCAGACTGGTGGCGAGGGAGGAACAGTCGGTACATTTCGTCCGAGTCCGCCATGCCGGTAGCCAGCCCGCCGGATGAGCCTTCGGCGTGACTTCCTGGGGTCGCCTTGGCCACCAGAAACTTCATCATCGCCGCCACTTTAGCGTTCTGCCTTTATAGATCAGCCACCTGTGCCGCCAGGTCCCCCGCAGCGGGATCAGCTGCCGATCTGTCTTCTAATGGAGGGGGATGCGAGACTCCCCCTCGAGTAATCCCAGCCCAAGAGGGCGGATTGGACGGTGTGTTTGCGTAGCCGTTCCCAAGGGTGTGTCTATGTGAGGGCGAGGGTCTCGGGGGACGCCCGCCGATACAACTTGTTTGGCCGGGGTGGTGAGCGTTCCCGAGGGGGTACCGCTCGTGGGATTGTCCTCCAAATTCTGCATGCTGTTTGTCTTTTGGGAATCAGACGTTTTAGCTATCCCCTATCTGGCGCGCCAATTGATCCGACCAGTTGGACCGGTGGATCAATACTGTGGTTCTTTGGAGGTTTAGGCAACGAATCCGTCCTCTGATTGTCTCGGCGGATGGTACCTTGCAGGGCGGACGTGCAAGGGGTTAGTATATGATGGGTGGCAAGTATGTGGATAATGTAGGGAGAATGGGTTACAGAGAAGTACCGGGCGAGAGCCCTTTGGTGTGGGCGGAACCGATAGCCTTTAGCGTACAGCGTGGAAGCTTGTAGTATCAGGCGTATGGTCCCGGGTCTGTCGTGTCGTCTTCTGAATGGGGGACCCTATTATTTATAGGTCCCATTGGACTGGCAGGGTCCACGTGTCCTGCTCTGAGTGGGCCGCGGCGAGTCACTGTCAACAGTAATGGGCGGTGACCGCTTTTCTATCCCGTCGATGTGACAGGTGACCCTTTGGTTGGGGCGGATGACGGACTGCCCTGTAGTAAAGGACCGCCCTGGCCATGAGGGAGGGCGGATCCACACTAGGGCCCATCAACTCTATTATAATTTTTTACCGTATGGTGTTAATACATAATAGTAGGTTATAATATTTATAACATGGATAAATTAGACAAATGTAGGATTGTGGTTAAAGAACATGTGATTCAATTATTAACATATTATTAACTTTAATGTAGGGTATAATATTGATAACATATATACAATATAATTACAATAGTAGACATTGTTAAGTTTTTTACCTGTGTTTAGATACAATATATATACAAATGGAACTAATCTAAAATTATTTTCTTTTATTATATATTAAAGATTATATAGATATAGATATAATTATATTTTATTGTTTTCCTTATTTTTATATATAATCTTCAATTCAATAAATTAGTTATATTTAAGCCCGTTTGTTGCTCATTTAGTTTTAAAATATTATTTGGTTTAAAACCAACATGTAAATTATTAGTTACAAAATAAAAGTTAAAACGCAAAAAAATTCTAAGAAGCTATTTTGTTAAAACATGTGAAAAATTTGTGTTAACAAAATAGTTTTATTTAAATTACGGTGAAAGTACGTGTAATTTAAGTTTGAAGATCTCTTTAAATTTTAAGAAGTGGATATTATTTATAATATTACGTATACTTCTACACTAAATTGTGAATGATGACTTACATATGTTTAGAAATAGTATATAAAATATAAAATGTGTTTCAGTTAGTTTCACTTCAAAATTATAATGTAGTAAAAATAATATGAATAAATAATATATTTTATTTTCTGAATAGTGAAGTTAATTTTCTAATTGATGTAAAATGTGTAAGGGATAAGGAATAAAATAATCCAAAATAAGTTTGCATATATAAAATATAAAAAACGTACTTGAAATATTAATTAATTTTTTTCGTTTAATATGATGAAGAGTTAAAAATTAATTAAATAGTAATTATTTTTTATTAAAAACTAAAATTTAGGAGAGGGGTAAAAAAGAAAAAAGAAAAAAATATGATTGGTTGGTTAGCTAAAGTTAAGGAGAGAAGGAATAAAGAGGGGGGTTAAATATATATATGTATATATATTAGTATAGATAGTATAGATTATTTTTTATTAAAAACTAAAATTTAGGAGAGGGGTAAAAAAGAAAAAAGAAAAAAATATGATTGGTTGGTTAGCTAAAGTTAAGGAGAGAAGGAATAAAGAGAGGGGTTAAATATATATGTATATATATTAGTATAGAAATCACTCTTTTTTATCCTCTCTCCTACTTTGTTCCTTTTGCATTTTGGGTCATTTTGTTCCAACTATCATCTTCTTAACATTAAATCTAGACACATCCGAACACCGACGAAGTGAGATATCAAAGGTAGGAGACGAAGAGTTGGTTATGAAGGTATCGTAAAGAGTATGGTGAAATACGAAGGGTTTAAGAATCACACGTTTTATTCGTCAATTTCATCCTACCCAATTATTTTTTTTTTATTCTCAATTATAAATCCCCTAGTAAGCTAATACATGGTTATTGGAAGTTTGGAACAAAGGTGGTGTACTGAATGCACATCAATTAACGATAAGAAAAGGATAGTTGAAACGGAAGAAATTATAAGGCAAAATGACTGAATCAGGAGGAGGTCAAAATAGAAATCTAAAAACATATATATGCATTTTAGACAAAAACTCTTTGCCACATAAGATTTTGGAGATTTCTCCTTAAGTGTAGGGTTAATATTATTTATTTATTTTTTCAAACTCTCTCACCCCTCTTTTTTCCCTTTTAATTAATTTTCTCTTCATAACATTTTATGTGTTACTCAAAACATATTGTTTTCTTCACAAATGTTGTTCGTTTTAATTTTTCGAATCCAACGACATCAATCTTGATATATTTCAGTAAAAAAAATAATTTTCTATTAAACCTACGCGGAGGATAATCAAACCGTTATCAAGCATTACTTACACCTACACATTACACCAAAAATTTCCAAGCATAATCCGTCATATTGTCACTTACAATGTAAACGAGCCTAATATGTTGTTTATTCAAAATCTAATAGTTATAAAATATATAAAGACATCATAAATCTATCTAATATATGGTTCAAGTGCCACAATAAGTGGCCCTAAATGCTAAAACTGTCCAACTCACACCCGCGCTTTGATTAACTTGAAATCTAAATTTTGTTAAAACAATTCACACATTCAAGCATATAGTTCATTGGTAGCGTTAATGGAATGAATACATAATTCATCCAAAAGCTTAAATTTTATACACAAATAAATACATCATAAAGCGATATAATATATAGTTAAAATAACATATTAAATGATACTAAAAGAGTTTAACTAATATCCTCACTTTGATTAAAAAAATTATGAATAGAATTATGAATTTTCATTCAACGAAAGGAAGTAAAAAAAGTTAGAGTTATGTACAACCTAGCAACTCGAAAAACCTATAGGGAACAAAACCTGTACCAACTGTCACCTATAAAACTATTTATGAACAACCTCGGGAATGAAATCGTAGTTGTAACTAAAAAATTGAAGTTGTGAATAATTTTTTTTAGCTATATAAGATGTTAGGATTACTAACTTTTCTACCATGATATTCAACATCTCTCTCTGAATATCTGCAACAACTCCACACCATAAAGTTTTGCAGATAATGTCATTGATTTTGTTCCCTTTAGCAAGGAGAATAAAATGCTCCATATTAGCCCCCCCAAGAATATTGCAATATGCGAGTATCAAGATAGCTAACAAAAACTCTATCCAAAACTGCTATAGAATATCTGTAACTAAATTATAAATGATTTCTACTTTCCATAATATTACATGGAAAAAGATAGCAGGGCTCATTTAGAGAAATTTCCCAATGCTGAAGCCAATCCAATGCCGTCAATCTGTCAAGAATAACCAGCCAAGTCAGGAAGCTATCACGAGGGATATGATAGGAACTCAACACCAATCTATACCAAGAAATTAACTTTGAATCGACTATCATGTATAGAATCCCAGATAGTGGTAATCCAAACCTTCTCATAACCCATCCCATCCTAGCACAATTGTGAAGTAGAGTTAACAGATATATAAAATGCTAGAGTAGGACGAATCTTCAACAATCTTCTCCACGCCCAAGACCCTTCCCTTAAGGGACCACATATCACCCCATTAATACACACTTTGATAATTTTACAATCTACTATACACTAAAATTTGTTCCATAATTTTACAATCTATATAACACATTCAATAAATTTATTCTCTAACATCGTCAACAGGTCTAATATACGATTCATTCAACATATTAAATCAATGAAAATTTTAAAATTAAATCCATCCTAAATCAATTTAATATATGGTATTTCATCTAAAATTTTAATTGTCCAAAACAGTTTCGATTTCCAAACATATTCAGTCATATTTTAACTAGATTATTTTATATTATGAGTGTTATAATTCTATAATATAAAATAATTCATATAAAAATAATATGAACAAGATGTTAATCAATCAACTAAGAGGATCATCAACATTATAAATTGGATTTCTCATATTAATATAATATGATCAAGATGGTACAATGAATTTGAAGTAAATAATACATCAAATATAAAATTTAGTTAGAATATTTTATTTTCCAGCATTCTCATAAGGTATGAATAATTAAATATACATCATGATTTTGAAGTAAATAATAAATTATGTATGTATTGTTCCATTCAGATTAAGTTAGAATGGTTTGTTTTCTAGCTTTTTAAAGTTAATGTTTAAAGAAACATCGAGCCTTTAAAGTAAATAATATGTATTGTTCCATAACCCATAGTGGATTTTGTTCATGACATGGGTTGGAATATGGTTTGAACATTCATCTAACTCGAGACATGTAGAAAGATTTTAAGAATTCATGTGCCTCAAAATCATAAGAACAATAATTTGTTCATCATATATATTTAAAAATGCATGATACTTAGATATATAATTGCACTATTGTTCTTTGGTTCGAATATCTAAGGAACATATTGGCAATTATTTATTCAGTTCATTTAGTTAAGTTGTCAATAGTGAAGTGAGAAAGAATCTTGAATTGGCCAACAAGTCAAAAAACTATCAAGAATCCTTAGTAAGAGCAATGGTAAGTGATGTCATGAGTGTATAAGGGTATGAGTCATGACATATTAAGTATAGCGGGTTACATGTCAATAACTTTTGCCAATTCAGATTATTGATCGAGTTGAGTTAGTTTGACTTGAGCATATTCAGGAAATCTAAGTATATATATAACGGGAAAACGCTCTAGTACACACGGGGGTACCGGTACCGTAACACTAAAATTTCGTCATATTTGAGTTTCAATGTTAGAGTTTGAGGGTTGTAGTTTAGTGTTCAAGGATTATGACATAATGTTAGGGGTTTCAAGTTTATTATTGGGGTTTATGGTTATTTAATTAGAGTTTGACGTTCGATTTAAGATTAGAGTTTATGATGTAGTATTTGATGGTTAGGATTTAGTGATCTTTACTTCTATATTCTTTTAACGTGTCAAATGAGGGTTTTTTTTATGTAGAACTACATCTGAACATACTTTTTTAGATAGATGATAGTTTCTTTAGTCTTGACTTTGTTTGTTTGCAAATGCTTCAAATGAGTTGTTATTAAATTTTTTTATTTGTGTTGAATAGACTTATTTTTGCAAGAGTTTAGGATTAATTAATTTTTTTTATAAATGATTAGAGGATTTTATTCAACATAACCCCAAAGGGAAAGATCACACAATAGTTCAAACAAACAACTCCTCCACCAAAACACCCTAATCAAAACAAGAAGCCGAAGCTCACTAATCCAGGAAAAACCAACTCACGCACAAGTCCTCCCAAATCAAACATCCTACTTCTGCAAGTATACGATTATGAACAACATCAACTCCAGCTGCAATCTCTCATACTTTTCGCTTGCATCTTTCGTACCATATATGACAAATAATAGATCTGGTCATCAACCTCCCCTTCCTGCTTGCATAAGAACTCTCTCTCCATCTGTTCTGCATTTAGTTCATGAGGTCTATCCAGTCTGTAGGTTCAGAGAACATAATCTCTACTTTTTGGAAAAGACTGCGACCAAACCTACATTAACAGAAGATATGATCTCTATTATCCACCCCATTAGAACACAAAAGGCAATTGATATCAATGACCAGTCCCCATGAGGCATGCATCTCCTTTGTGATTAATTAAATATTATGTAACAAATTTTTTGAAGTCACATTGGTTTAGAAGACATTAATCATTTGAAAAATTTGTTTGAACAATAGGTATGATTGTTTATGTAATAAGTGGACCTATTTTAATGAAAATTTTTTATTTAATAAATGGTCATATATTTTAGTATGTAATAAAACTTAATTAATATTTAAAATATCCTTAAATTTATCATAATATTCCATTTAATAATATATATTTTATAATCACTTATATTTAGAGGAGGGGGTATTCCCTTAAATTGAAGATAAGAACCTATAATATTATATTATTTCATCTTATTTTAAATTAATTATTAGAATTAGAAATTAATTAATAAATTTTCAATATCTTTGAAGGGCTGAGAAGTTTAAGAAAAATATTTTTTATTTCTGAACTTAAAATAAATTATTTTTCGAGCAGATAATTTTAATGATAATTATTTTTATAAATATTTTTTAATTATGATTATTTATCTTATCATTTAGTACACATTTTATAATATTTAATTTATGCATATCATACATATCCAAATATAATAATAATAAATAGACTAGAACACTTAATAAAAATAGGGTACCCATAGTAATAATATAATGTTTAAATAGAAAATAAATACACATGTTTTATGAATAATATTAATAATAATACACCTACAAAACATGCAATTTTCATTTGCCTCGACCAACCATCACATAGTCGAAAACTTTTTTATTTTATTTTGGTAAACTCTTTAACAATGCTCTCTATAGGACTACTTATTTTTTTACATCACAAACTACTATATTAAAATAAAAAGTTATCTTATATGAGAGCTATTAAGCTAAGTAAATAGAAAATGACATGAAGATGTTTCTAAAATATATAAATTTTGACCCTTGAGTTTTTAGTTTGATTTCAATCTTTTGATTCAAATTTTATAGTTGGGTTTTATTTGACTAAACATAATCCTGAATTATTCATTTACATAATTATTATTAATTTACTAATTATACCGAATAAAGTCGGCCAACGGGCTGAAAAATTACTAGTTTATAGTATAGGGATTATTTGTTAAGTTGGAAAAGTAGGAGAAAGTGTTATTTTCCCAAATAATAAGAAGCCTAGCCTAGAGCAATGTTTACTTTCCCGGAAATCGGAGTGGCATCAAATTAATAATAATATAAAATAAAATAATAATAATATTATTAAATAAAAACAAAAAACAAAAAGCAGTAAAAAAGAGAAGAGGAGAGGGATGAAGATGGGAAATCGCAAGGTGGTGATGATTGGCCCCAAAACAGAACCCCCACATGGGAAGAGTCAGATAAAGCAAAGACACTAATAACCTCCCTATTGAAATTATCTTTTTTTTTTAACCTTTTTAATCTTTTATATTATAGATATAGATATAGACTAGTATATTATTGTAGAGAAAACAAATATGGAGGTCCAAAATGAAATATGGAGGGAGGGTTGATTGAAAACAGTGTGGCAGGCAGAGAGTATAAGTGCATGCGCATTGAATATATATCAGAATATATGAAAATGAGTCCGACCAAGCTGAGCATCACCCACCAGGTACTCCTGGGTTCCTTCATCATTGATCTAGTTGTCAGAGTCAAACTATTCCTTCATCAGATTTCTCTCACTAGTCAATCAATACGTAGTGTTGAATTAATAAGTGTGTTGTTTAACGGAACTACTGGGAGACTGATTTCCATAGAATAGAATAGAATAGAATAGAATAGAATAGAGAAAAGGGAGATTGGGCCAAACCAGCTGGTTTCCCAAAGTGAGTGGTAACTAGAAAACTGTTAAAATGTCAGAAGAGATAACATTTGATCCATTATTTGAATGAATGGCTATGAAAGTAGGAGGTGGGGTGGGGTGGGGTGGGAGATGCGTCACTTTCCTTTTTACATATTTGGCACTTTGCTTTGCTTTGCTTTGGTTTTTCTCCACCTATATAGACTATAGAGTAGTATAGTATATCACATGAAATGAAACTGCATCACACACCTGCCCTTTTATATCAATATCAATACATACTTACAATAACTATATATAAAAAAGTTTAGTCACAACGAACAATAATATATATACTAGTGTTGGTCTGTTCGCATGATATGTCCCCTATCATCAACAATAACTTGATTCCAAGTAGAATATATTTAAGTTGTGCCCATTATGAAGTTGGTGAGATTACCGTTGAGGACATCATCAGACGACTCACACTGTCACGAAGAAAGTGTCCACTCATTAAAGGACTACACTCACTGTACCGTGGAAAGTAAGTCATCCCAACACTACAACAAAACCTGGCTACGGAGGCACACCGTATCTGCATCTAAAAGTCATTTTTCTGCCTCTATAGAGTTTTAGAGGCAGATAGCTTAAGTGCTACCAACGCTCCTGTCGCTAAAGGTCTTTTGAGGCAAATACGGTGACACATATTATCTGCCACTAATGGAAGAATTAGTGGCAGATATAATTGTTGGTAATTGCGTCTTTAAACAACTACTTATCTGTCATCTTAGCCACCTTTTAGAGGCATTTATTTTTGTTGCTAGTAATTTTTTGAAAAGCATATATATATGCTTTTAAAAAAAAATTAATCCTACCAGGATATCTCCTTTATTAGACTCTTCCACTATTTACATATATTATTTTCTACTCTTTTGCTATCTACGAGGTTTGAATCCTGGTGGTTCAAGGAAATGTGCTAAGTTCTTAATTCTTACCACTTGGCTCAAGAGTACTTACTGGTATTTTTTTGCGTAGTTTTAAATATGAACTCTAAAACTCAATGATATGGAGAAACTATGCAAAGAAAAAGAAATGAAAATTGAAGAAATGAAATTTTTTCTTACTCTTTATTAGAAAAGAAAATCGTTAGCGTTTATTATATATAAATTAATTATATAGTATCTAACATTTATCTACACAAAATAGTACAAAATTTACAAGTTATCTACCTTTACAATTTTTAAAGTAATTGAAATCTTATTCATCAACTATCAAGAGAAATCAAACAACACTCCAACAAAGTCTCATCTAGCCAAATCGGATGGCTATCACCCACCAACGATAACATGCAAAACGTGTCATTTGTAAGAGGACACCTTTACAAATTTTAATCATTCAACTTATAGAGATAGATCAATTGCTAATCATAAAACCTATAGAGACAATTGTAAATTATCTGCCTCTAAAAAATTTAATCATACAACCTATAGAGGCAGTTCTAAATTATCTGCCTCAAAAAGAGTTTTTTGTACATGACAAAAAACTTATAGAGGCACTTATAAATTATTTGCCTCTAAAAGAGTTTTTCATATAACTTATAGAGGCAGTTATAAATTATCTGCCTCTAAAAGATGTTATCATATGACTTATATAGGCAATTATAAATTATCAAACCTCTAAAACTATAAAAAATTATTTATTAATATTAAAATAAATAAATAAAATACAATTAGATGCAGAATTTGCATCTATAGAGGCACATATAGTATTTGTTCTTTAAAAGTATGTTTAGAGGCAAATATTCTATGTGCCTCTATGAATCTGCCTCTGTAGCCAGGTTATGTTGTAGTGCAAGGAAGAGGAGTCTAGCCCTAAGCCCAAGGACAAACCAGTCCAAGGTACAAACCCAACTCTTAAATGTATGGTTACTTCTACTAATGCTCGTTCCAATAGTGTCGTTTGTTTAAAGAGCCATGAACGAGGACACATGACTAGAGATTGTTGTAATGGTGGTCAAGAATTAAGGTAAGTAGTTTCATGAGAGGAGAAGAAAGAAACATGTGAATATGGGGAGTTGGTTGCCAGATCAGAATAATAAGTTGGCCCTAACCATAGCACTCAACTTGTGGACATCACAAGGCAATACAAGAACATCTTCGAAACTCGTTGCATGATTAAGGGAAAGACTTGTAATGTGGTGGTAGATGGAGGAAACTGTGTCAACATCGAATCCAAGACCTAGTGAAGAGGTTGGCTATCCCACCAACAAACATATCCCAACGATATATATAGGTTATAGTTGCTAGGCAACCATGGAAAGATAAACACACAAAAGAAAAAATTCTCATCCATTTCAATATTGGTAATTAACTAATGAATGAGGTTTTTTTGAGTGGTGCCCATGGAGTCGATATACATTTCGTAGGAGATGAACGAGAGGACAAGTTTAAAATGGTTAAGGAGAAGAATTCATACATTCTTCCATATTTGATCACATTAAAGATCTGTCATGACCAACTAGAGACGCTAAAATTTTTAGTAGAGCAAGAGGAAAAAAGACTTAGAGCTCAAAACAAGAGATAATAGCAAGGGAAAACGAGTGAATACCTATTGAGTGTATGATATGACCCGGCCTAGCTACCCCAGTAAACACCAGTACCCATGCACGCCACCAGGGTCCCCCGTGGGTGGCAAAGCCCTAGGGCCATACAAAAAGCGCCTAGCATTGAGGGCTGGCTACTTACGAGCTCTCAAGCCCAGAAATGAACTGGAGAACAAGCTCAGGTCTGCCCCAACGGGAAGGAAGGCACCCCGAGATGGAAGGGAGTTCCAGGCCATGTTACTAGCCGAGAACCTAAGCCCTAGACCAGGAACTGAGTCTCAGCCTTTCCCTAACTTCCCCTTCATGATCCCCTAAGTCAAGCACACGCCAAAAGCCATCTGGAGAGAGTTCTGGCGTACAGAAGACAAGAGGATTCGAGAATATGTGGCCAAGACAGGTTGGCTTCCTAAGGACACTGCCCCGACCCCGACGGATACGGACAACCAGCCCCTGTCCCGGATAACCCTGCTCAACACTCAGAATCTGGCGGACAAGTTGATGCCAGAAGGTTCAGGAGGACAGAAGACTTGGAGAGAACCCCACTTGCCCGAGGAAATGTCAAGCAGAAGGCCAGAACAGCCCGACATCACCAAAACCCTAGCACCGGGTCCGGAGCGAATGATGATGGGCCGGTCATCAGAGCCGAAGGACGTCACCCGACCACCCGGTCACCCGGAACCCGCGGTAATTACAGAAATGCCACCGCGCGCGTTCCAGGCACTTTTCCTAGCCGTGTCCGGATTCCTGCCCGCGCCCGGAGGTTTCCCAATCCCACCCGGACAAGGAAAGCCGGATTTGCCCTAATCCGCCCGGATTAGGGTTTTGCTCGATTTTGCCGGTTTAGGAGTTTTAATTTCGGACAACTTTGTTTATTTTAATAGTTTCCTCGGCTTATCTTTTAGGATTATTTTAGTTGTTCCTTGTTAGAGTTGGAACCGGCCTTGGCCACTCTTGAGCTATAAATAGGGGCCTCGGCCACCATTGTAAGGGAGATTATTTTGATTATTGAAAATTTCAGAACTTAGTTCTTTTCCTTCAAGTCTTTGCTCGTTGTTGCTTAGCTTAAGGTTTGGTTTATCATCAAAGGCTATCATCCTTTGTTTGTGGCACCAATTCGACCGAATACCTTGGGGTTCCTAAGTCAATACTTAATGGATTTCAAGTGTTCTCCGCGGTTTCAAAGGTTAGGTTCTCGTGGGGCTGATAATATAGTTTTGGGTGTTGAGTCGATCCCTTCCTGGAGAAGGCGGTTCGCATCAGCTGGTATCAGAGCACGGTTCAACTCTTGGACCAACAATCTATCCAGTTTTCAGGTTCTTCTACTTGAATTCATATCTTTTAGCTTTCGTTGTTTTCAGAAAAACCCTAAAAATAGCTTCATTGTGTTTGTTCTAGTCTTCTACCTTTCTTTAATTTTTTGTGAGAAAAAGCTGTGGCCGATCAAAGAAAATTACAAAAAGAGTCTAAAAAAAGAAAAGAAAAGAATCAAGGTCTTCAAAAATAAAAATTTGACCTAGCTAAAAAGCAAGGCCACATTCAAAATCAAGGAAGAAGATTAAGTTCAAGAAGAGGGGTTTTTCATAAGTATAGCTAGTAGCTTTCTTAGTAGAACACCCAAATTTGTTTGTCTTGTCATCCCACGACCTAGCATCAAGATTCTGGCCCCTAGAAATCCGAAACCCCTAGGTATAAGGTCTTGTTTTGTGTCATTGGTAGACTTAGACTTCAAAGCTTCGAAGAAACTTGCAACTACTTGAATTGGAATTGTCTTTGTTGTGGAATTTTCAAAGAAACCCCTAATTTGAGTGACTTTAAATTTCATACACGAGTGGTAAGAAAAAGAGTGTGTGAGGTTTCTTAGAGTGATTTTGTGAGGTCCTTGTTCAAGTACTAATCATGGCAGATGAGAGGCTTACTGCCATGGAAGCACAACTGACCGCCGTGACTCAGACCCTCACCCGACTGGTCGATCAGATGGGAGCCCCGAATGGAGATGGCCCCCGGCGGCCAAGGAGGAATGAGCAGGAGGAAGATGATGATGTGAGCAGTCTGAAGCTCAACATACCCAAGTTTGCTGGCAAGGCAAACCCTGATGAGTACATCGATTGGGAAAGGAGCATGGAAGACTTCTTTGAGTGCCATAACTACTCCGAGCGGAAAAAGGTAACCCTAGCCACACTAGAGTTTACTGACTTTGCTGCTTTATGGTGGGCACAGCTCAGAAATCAGATCAGGAGAGAAGAAGAAGACCCCATTCCTAGTTGGAGGAGTCTTAAGAGGAAGATGAGAAGAAAGTTTGTCCCGAGCAGTTACAATAGAGATTTGCACGGCAAGCTTCAACTTCTGAGGCAAGGGAACATGTCAGTTGAGGAGTATAGTCAGGAGATGGAGATCTTGGTCACAAGACTTGATCTGAGTGAAGATGTGGATGCCAAAATAGCCAGGTTCACTGGAGGGCTACGAAGAGAGATCCTACACCAAGTCAACATCCTAAACTTTGTTAACTATGATGACTTGGTAATCACAGCTATTAGGGTTGAGAAAGAATTGAAGAATGGGCTTGGAAGAAGGGCTGCTACCCCGCCACCAATCAGTGCCCCTGTGAGAGGAGACAGGAGTGCCAGACACACTCCTTATAGGCCAAACCCTAGCAGGAATTCTGGACCGAGGCCAAACCCTAACCAGGGGTCGGCATCACGGGTAACACCTAACCCTAGCTTTAAAATTCCTACTACTAATGCCCGGCCTAGTGCCATTGTGTGCTTCAAGTGTCAAGGAAGGGGTCACATGGCAAGGGAATGCCCTAACACCCGAGCCATGGTGCTTAGAGAAGGAGAAGTTGTGACGGACGATGAGGAGGAGCCAATTAATAAAGAAATTGAGGAAGAGTCCAGTGAAGGAGAAGAAGTTGATGTGGAAGACTTAGAAAAAATTTCAGCCTTCAACAGCCGAGTGATCACCCCGGTCACACTGACTGATGCCGAGCAGGCCTGCCCCGGACCAGCGCCGGACCTGCCCCGGCCCAGCATCACGACTGCCCCAGACATCCTGTCCGAGCCGAATGATGCCAGTCGGCCTACCTCGAGATTTTTGAACAATCCCTCAGCCAATTTTGGCCTGAAGACAGAAGAAGGACTCATTGACGACCTGACGCAGAGCGCCGGCCCCGACGGCCACCCAGCGGCCCCGACGGTCATGGAACCAATGGCCACCCGTCCCGAGATTCAATGGGAAATCATCTCCCGACGGATTTTAAAAGCTGCCCCGAGCCAAGAAGATCCAGAAGCGGACTCGGACGAGGATATGAGTGAGGAACCCTCGCCCAGCAGCTCCCCGAGCCTTAACATCACCGTTAATGGTATTTCAGAAGAGGAAGAAATGGAGACTGAGGGAGAAGACACGGACGAATCTGAGATTTGGTCCGTTACCGACTCAAATGACACCCCTAGGACCACCGACGAAGCTGAGTCACCCCCGACCTTAGCTAACAAGATTGCTGAAGTTTGGGAAAGAGTAATGGGATCTGGAAAAGGCCCCGAGATGGATTTGGGGACAAATCCCAGTCAAGAAGAGAGGGATGATATGACCCGGCCTAGCTACCCCAGTAAACACCAGTACCCATGCACGCCACCAGGGTCCCCCGTGGGTGGCAAAGCCCTAGGGCCATACAAAAAGCGCCTAGCATTGAGGGCTGGCTACTTACGAGCTCTCAAGCCCAGAAATGAACTGGAGAACAAGCTCAGGTCTGCCCCAACGGGAAGGAAGGCACCCCGAGATGGAAGGGAGTTCCAGGCCATGTTACTGGCCGAGAACCTAAGCCCTAGACCAGGAACTGAGTCTCAGCCTTTCCCTAACTTCCCCTCCATGATCCCCCAAGTCAAACACACGCCAAAAGCCATCTGGAGAGAGTTCTGGCTACAGAAGACAAGAGGATTCGAGAATATGTGGCCAAGACAGGTTGGCATCCTAAGGACACTGCCCCGACCCCGACGGATACGGACAACCAGCCCCTGTCCCGGATAACCCTGCTCAACACTCAGAATCTGGCGGACAAGTTGATGCCAGAAGGTTCAGGAGGACAGAAGACTTGGAGAGAACCCCACTTGCCAGAGGAAATGTCAAGCAGAAGGCCAGAACAGCCCGGCATCACCAAAACCCTAGCACCGGGTCCAGAGCGAATGATGCTGGGCCGGTCATCAGAGCCAAAGGACGTCACCCGACCACCCAGTCACCCGGAACCCGCGGTAATTACAGAAATGCCACCGCGCGCGTTCCAGGCACTTTTCCTAGCCGCGTCCGGATTCCTGCCCGCGCCCGGAGGTTTCCCAATCCCACCCGGACAAGGAAAGCCGGATTTGCCCTAATCCGCCCGGATTAGGGTTTTGCTCGATTTTGCCGGTTTAGGAGTTTTAATTTCGGACAACTTTGTTTATTTTAATAGTTTCCTCGGCTTATCTTTTAGGATTATTTTAGTTGTTCCTTGTTAGAGTTGGAACCGGCCTTGGCCACTCTTGAGCTATAAATAGGGGCCTCGGCCACCATTGTAAGGGAGATTATTTTGATTATTGAAAATTTCAGAACTTAGTTCTTTTCCTTCAAGTCTTTGCTCGTTGTTGCTTAGCTTAAGGTTTGGTTTATCATCAAAGGCTATCATCCTTTGTTTGTGGCACCAATTCGACCGAATACCTTGGGGTTCCTAAGTCAATACTTAATGGATTTCAAGTGTTCTCCGCGGTTTCAAAGGTTAGGTTCTCGTGGGGCTGATAATATAGTTTTGGGTGTTGAGTCGATCCCTTCCTGGAGAAGGCGGTTCGCATCAGCTGGTATCAGAGCACGGTTCAACTCTTGGACCAACAATCTATCCAGTTTTCAGGTTCTTCTACTTGAATTCATATCTTTTAGCTTTCGTTGTTTTCAGAAAAACCCTAAAAATAGCTTCATTGTGTTTGTTCTAGTCTTCTACCTTTCTTTAATTTTTTGTGAGAAAAAGCTGTGGCCGATCAAAGAAAATTACAAAAAGAGTCTAAGTAAAAGAAAAGAAAAGAATCAAGGTCTTCAAAAATAAAAATTTGACCTAGCTAAAAAGCAAGGCCACATTCAAAATCAAGGAAGAAGATTAAGTTCAAGAAGAGGGGTTTTTCATAAGTATAGCTAGTAGCTTTCTTAGTAGAACACCCAAATTTGTTTGTCTTGTCATCCCACGACCTAGCATCAAGATTCTGGCCCCTAGAAATCCGAAACCCCTAGGTATAAGGTCTTGTTTTGTGTCATTGGTAGACTTAGACTTCAAAGCTTCGAAGAAACTTGCAACTACTTGAATTGGAATTGTCTTTGTTGTGGAATTTTCAAAGAAACCCCTAATTTGAGTGACTTTAAATTTCATACACGAGTGGTAAGAAAAAGAGTGTGTGAGGTTTCTTAGAGTGATTTTGTGAGGTCCTTGTTCAAGTACTAATCATGGCAGATGAGAGGCTTACTGCCATGGAAGCACAACTGACCGCCGTGACTCAGACCCTCACCCGACTGGTCGATCAGATGGGAGCCCCGAATGGAGATGGCCCCCGGCGGCCAAGGAGGAATGAGCAGGAGGAAGATGATGATGTGAGCAGTCTGAAGCTCAACATACCCAAGTTTGCTGGCAAGGCAAACCCTGATGAGTACATCGATTGGGAAAGGAGCATGGAAGACTTCTTTGAGTGCCATAACTACTCCGAGCGGAAAAAGGTAACCCTAGCCACACTAGAGTTTACTGACTTTGCTGCTTTATGGTGGGCACAGCTCAGAAATCAGATCAGGAGAGAAGAAGAAGACCCCATTCCTAGTTGGAGGAGTCTTAAGAGGAAGATGAGAAGAAAGTTTGTCCCGAGCAGTTACAATAGAGATTTGCACGGCAAGCTTCAACTTCTGAGGCAAGGGAACATGTCAGTTGAGGAGTATAGTCAGGAGATGGAGATCTTGGTCACAAGACTTGATCTGAGTGAAGATGTGGATGCCAAAATAGCCAGGTTCACTGGAGGGCTACGAAGAGAGATCCTACACCAAGTCAACATCCTAAACTTTGTTAACTATGATGACTTGGTAATCACAGCTATTAGGGTTGAGAAAGAATTGAAGAATGGGCTTGGAAGAAGGGCTGCTACCCCGCCACCAATCAGTGCCCCTGTGAGAGGAGACAGGAGTGCCAGACACACTCCTTATAGGCCAAACCCTAGCAGGAATTCTGGACCGAGGCCAAACCCTAACCAGGGGTCGGCATCACGGGTAACACCTAACCCTAGCTTTAAAATTCCTACTACTAATGCCCGGCCTAGTGCCATTGTGTGCTTCAAGTGTCAAGGAAGGGGTCACATGGCAAGGGAATGCCCTAACACCCGAGCCATGGTGCTTAGAGAAGGAGAAGTTGTGACGGACGATGAGGAGGAGCCAATTAATAAAGAAATTGAGGAAGAGTCCAGTGAAGGAGAAGAAGTTGATGTGGAAGGCTTAGAAAAAATTTCAGCCTTCAACAGCCGAGTGATCACCCCGGTCACACTGACTGATGCCGAGCAGGCCTGCCCCGGACCAGCGCCGGACCTGCCCCGGCCCAGCATCACGACTGCCCCAGACATCCTGTCCGAGCCGAATGATGCCAGTCGGCCTACCTCGAGATTTTTGAACAATCCCTCGGCCAATTTTGGCCTGAAGACAGAAGAAGGACTCATTGACGACCTGACGCAGAGCGCCGGCCCCGACGGCCACCCAGCGGCCCCGACGGTCATGGAACCAATGGCCACCCGTCCCGAGATTCAATGGGAAATCATCTCCCGACGGATTTTAAAAGCTGCCCCGAGCCAAGAAGATCCAGAAGCGGACTCGGACGAGGATATGAGTGAGGAACCCTCGCCCAGCAGCTCCCCGAGCCTTAACATCACCGTTAATGGTATTTCAGAAGAGGAAGAAATGGAGACTGAGGGAGAAGACACGGACGAATCTGAGATTTGGTCCGTTACCGACTCAAATGACACCCCTAGGACCACCGACGAAGCTGAGTCACCCCCGACCTTAGCTAACAAGATTGCTGAAGTTTGGGAAAGATAATGGGATCTGGAAAAGGCCCCGAGATGGATTTGGGGACAAATCCCAGTCAAGAAGAGAGGGATGATATGACCCGGCCTAGCTACCCCAGTAAACACCAGTACCCATGCACGCCACCAGGGTCCCCGTGGGTGGCAAAGCCCTAGGGCCATACAAAAAGCGCCTAGCATTGAGGGCTGGCTACTTACGAGCTCTCAAGCCCAGAAATGAACTGGAGAACAAGCTCAGGTCTGCCCCAACGGGAAGGAAGGCACCCCGAGATGGAAGGGAGTTCCAGGCCATGTTACTGGCCGAGAACCTAAGCCCTAGACCAGGAACTGAGTCTCAGCCTTTCCCTAACTTCCCCTCCATGATCCCCCAAGTCAAACACATGCCAAAAGCCATCTGGAGAGAGTTCTGGCGTACAGAAGACAAGAGGATTCGAGAATATGTGGCCAAGACAGGTTGGCATCCTAAGGACACTGCCCGACCCCGACGGATACGGACAACCAGCCCCTGTCCCGGATAACCCTGCTCAACACTCAGAATCTGGCGGACAAGTTGATGCCAGAAGGTTCAGGAGGACAGAAGACTTGGAGAGAACCCCACTTGCCCGAGGAAATGTCAAGCAGAAGGCCAGAACAGCCCGACATCACCAAAACCCTAGCACCGGGTCCAGAGCGAATGATGCTGGGCCGGTCATCAGAGCCGAAGAACGTCACCCGACCACCCAGTCACCCGGAACCCGCGGTAATTACAGAAATGCCACCGCGCGCGTTCCAGGCACTTTTCCTAGCCGCGTCCGGATTCCTGCCCGCGCCCGGAGGTTTCCCAATCCCACCCGGACAAGGAAAGCCGGATTTGCCCTAATCCGCCCGGATTAGGGTTTTGCTCGATTTTGACGGTTTAGGAGTTTTAATTTCGGACAACTTTGTTTATTTTAATAGTTTCCTCGGCCTATCTTTTAGGATTATTTTAGTTTTTCCTTGTTAGAGTTGGAACCGACCTTGGCCACCCTTGAGCTATAAATAGGGGCCTCGGCCACCATTGTAAGGGAGATTATTTTGATTATTGAAAATTTCAGAACTTAGTTCTTTTCCTTCAAGTCTTTGCTCGTTGTTGCTTAGCTTAAGGTTTGGTTTATCATCAAAGGCTATCATCCTTTGTTTGTGGCACCAATTCGACCGAATACCTTGGGGTTCCTAAGTCAATACTTAGTGGATTTCAAGTGTTCTCCGCGGTTTCAAAGGTTAGGTTCTCGTGGGGCTGATAATATAGTTTTGGGTGTTGAGTCGATCCCTTCCTGGAGAAGGCGGTTCGCATCAGTGTAAGAAAAGAAATATCTTATAAAAGAGCTAAGAAAAAGAATACTGTGGAGAGAAAACTCAAAAGTGAGTATACGTGAGGTCAAGTGGTCTAGTCTTTGATTTCTAACATAACATTCGGGTGGCAATGGTGTTGTGCAAGATAAACTAAAGGATTTGAGGATGAATTCTCCTAAATGAGTACAGGGATATGATCCTGAGGTCACCATCGAGGACATCATTAGAGAAACACCACCATGCACGGAGAAAGTGTCCAACCAAAGTGGGCACGAGGCTAACAAACAAGGATGTATCAAAACTAGCCATTATTGGGTTACCCGTGACAGAGTCTAGCCCTACTGAGCCATGGTTGAGGGCTATCCGAAAACCCAGGACACTCAGACCACTACTAGGCTAGGCAGGACACATTTTAACATCATTCAAACACGAACAAGACCAAGCGAGGACGGTGGGACACAACAACACCAACTATGCAATGTACAAACACCGCTTGGACACGTTCACACAGACACCATCGAAAGCGAGCAAGGACATCCGCTAGACACCATCAAAGGACCAGACCACCTCAGACTAGCTGGTATTTACATGAAGACAATGTGTGATTGAGAAAGTTGTCCTCAGTGGCGAAGCAAGGGGGGTCTACCCCTGTCCCGGGCCAGGGTCCCTTGGACCCGAATAGCTAAAATATATGTATTTTTTCATACAAAAATATATTCGGTCGATATATTTTATGTATAGAGCCCAAAGTCTATTAGGATTCAGGCTTCGCCACTGGTTGGCCTAATGGCTAATATAACTTCATTCCAGACCTACAATGGATCTCATTACAGATCCCAGTTGAAGAAATGTTGACCCGCTCCACTATGGATCGAACCACATAATATAGGCACAGAAGTGCCTAGCTGTTTTAATTATAATAAAAGGAAAGACAGGCGCTGGCTTTAGCAACTATTCTTCTTTGAGTGTCACATGCTTGCTATCTTAATCAATATATATACACAAGTATGTATCTCAATTAATTAATTAATGATTTGACAACGTAATTATATTGAAGCTAAGGGGGAAGTAGCGAATTAACAAGGACAATTATCGTCCAAATTAGCAGCATCAGGACAACAGCTAATTAAACCCCATTCACCCGAGTTAACGATGACTCTAACTAAAGACAAACTACTACTCTATCATATTCATATATCTCTTTGAACTTTGAATTGTGGTTTTGTTTGGATTTATATGTTTGACTTGATAACTTAACGTAACTCCTTAGTCATTGTCTGCCATTATTATTATTATTATTAGTACCAAAGATATTTACCGCTACACTACACTCAGTCTCACCCGCCCTTATCCGCCACTCATCTTTCTTATCTTAATTAATTCCGTTTCCATGCACACCGTTATACGTTATATATAATATATTATTATAATTATAACCAACAGGTGGGTGGGTGGGTGGTGACGTGGAGCCCACATCCAAACGAGTCCCTGTCATCCACCATCCATTATCCTACGTGAATAACTTGCTAAGTATCTCCAAGATTAGCAGATTCAGGATAATCACTCGCTTTCCCTAACCAAACTTTTTTTAAACATCCAATGTTTCTGTAACCAAAGTTTGTACCTGTGAAAATTAATAATTCCAAACTATCTTTCTGACTTAAATTGAACTCTTTTTTACCATTGCCCAATTCCAAAGCTTTGACCGTTTTATATTCTGAAAGCCAGGGCAAAGAACAAATTGGAGGGGCTGAAACCAGATAGTCTCTGTAAAAACAAATATGTAAAGTTTGCTTCAAACGATTAGCTAAGGCAGGAGCTTCAATTCTGCCCTTTATGGCCCACATCCACAGCAGTCGCTGTGTGAGCTCAGCTTCTTCGGCCTGCATGATTTTGATTCAAGGAAAGGGAAGAACATAGCAACACGTACATCTCGTCCCGGAAACATAAAAAAGAATTATATCAATGAAATGACGTCGGAGGCCGTGGATCTAATGACTAATTTGACCTTATCGGCTCGACAAAATAACAGTGGTGTCCAATACCATTTCGGATAAAATTGATCACTCATCCGGCGGCGGAGATTGAATTGGGTGGCGGAGGAAGAAGCAAAGTAAATGACGTAATTGAAGAAAATTTCACCTGAGTCGAGAGATTGGAGCCGGCGGAACAATGATGGCGGCCGCCGTTAATCTTGCTGCTAATCCACGCGTTTCCGCTTCTATGAAAGCACCAAAGACTCGTTCAGAACACAAGACTTGTTGTAAGTAGAGAGGATTATTCTCTTCTTCTTCTAAATCTCAAATTCGTTCATTACAAAATGATTTTGCCATCGCTTTTGCAGGTAAGCTGCAATCGTATCAAGTTACAGAGACTAGTAGTAGACGAGGAGTGTTGGTATCTAGTGCTATCTCCATTCTGTCTCTGACGCCATTATCCGCCAACGCCAAAGATGAAGAACAAGGGGAGGAAAAGGACGAGGGAGCAATCGGCGCAATCAAATCGTTCCTAGATCCGAACGAGAAGACGAAATCGGGGAAATTGCTGCCGAAAGCTTACCTGAATACGGCGAGGGAGGTGGTGAAGACGCTCCGTGAGTCTGTGCAGGAAGATCCCAAGGACAATGCTAAGTTCAGACGGACTGCCGATGCTGCCAAGGAATCCATTAGAAACTACTTGAGCAATTGGAGAGGCCAGGATAAGGTCGTTCGCGAGGTATAATAAAAAAAACAAAATCCAAAATCAAGTTATTATCATATAATATAATGACCAGAATCCACAGAGCTGGATGAATGTGGTTAACCACGATTAAGTTATGCAGGAATCGTACGTACAGATAGAAAAGGCAATCAGATCACTAGCAAGCTTCTACTCAAGAACAGGACCATCCGCACCACTCCCTGAAGCGGTCAAGTCTGAGATACTGGACGATTTGAAGACCGCTGAAGAATTTTTGTGAAGCATCTTTCTTTCGGATTCTTGTGATTTCAAAGTGTATTTGATTTGATTGATAAACACACTCAATTGAAGAAATCAAAGGCGTTCCGAATCAATCAGAATGAAGCAACAACTTCATTTCGTTCTTCATACTTTTACAGTAAGAAACATTGAAATTAAAATGCAGTCATTGTTTCCCTTTACTCCTAAAGACATATTGCCAATCATGACAGACAAAAAAGAAAGTAGAGCTTTAGCTAACAGCTACGATACAAACTCTGCATGACATAAACCCTAAGGGGCTAAGCAGCAAAAGATCTCCATCCATGAACTTCACCTCCTCTGGCTACGAGTCAGCCGGTCGTCTTCCTCTTCCCCAGTCTGTAACTTTGTTGCAAATAAACGAAACAAACTCAGTTTCTTAATCAACTATGGCAGACTAATTAAATATGATATGCAGAAGACTAGAAGAGTGGTTTTTACAATACCTTAATTTCTTCAACTTCTCTTTTCCAGCAACATCCTTTAGTGAAAAGAAGCATGGAGTGTACTTGTAGGGATACCATTCGCTTACCGGAGTTTGAAACATCTGAGTTTCTTCAATGACTCCGCTTTCAATATTGTAGCAAACAACATGTGAACTGCTGCGGCACATCATCAAGATCTTCCCGTCGTTGAAAGATACTAGAGGGGATAAGTAGTTAATGTCACCAGACGAGTTTCCAATCACAAAATGTTTGGCCCATGAATCTTTCCCGTACTCCTTCATGACCCAGATTCCGAGTTTTTCAGGATCATCAGTTGTCGAGAAAGTTGCGGAAAGACAACCATTCAACACTCCCAACTTCATGGAAGAATAGTTCCTTACACGAGGTGGTGAAGGCAGCTCCCTAAACTCTTCCTTCTCAAAGTCAAAACAGTGCAAGGAATCATGAGTGTACTTTTCCTTCGATCCAATCCAATGAACCGACGAATGCAGGAAAGTGTCGAATGATGAGCAAGCATACTCAATAGAGGAAAGTGCATCACCAATGCTTCTCCATTGACCAGTACCAAGTGTATAGACTTCAGCCACCGGACCATCATCGTAACTATCTTCGTCAATCGGGTCGTAAGTTTGGACTACCTTGTACTGATTAGTGAAGGCACAATATCCAAATGAAACCCCTGTGGTGCACTTGAACTTCCTATATCTGTCCACCGGAATGGTGATGAATTCCCGTAATATTGGATTACAGACATACACATAATCCCATTCTATATCTTCTGTATCGTCTTCATGTTCTAGAATCTCTTGGTAGAGACAAATGAGGCCATGGCAAGACCCTACAATCTCGAACTCGGCGTTAGGCAAGTTGACAAGGCGAGGGAAAGACATCCTCTCTACCACCTGGATGTCAGTAGCTTGTTCCTCAACCATTGATAACTGATGTTTGATCATCCTTCGGTTGGAACTACCATACACAGAACGCATCAAGATGCCAGTAGTAGATGATCTTGAACTGTAGAGTTTGATAAATTCGGGATTGCCAATTAACCTAAGCCAAGTTTTGCAGACACATCTGCAATGGGAGAGGTTCTTCATTGGAAGGCGGGAGAGTATCTCCATCAGCAAACTTGAATGTAGCTTATCCATCGACAGACCAATTGTTTCCATGCTTCGCACAAAAGAAGCCAGATTAAAACCGAAATCGAGCATACAAGTCTGAAACAGAAACATTATAACTCATAGGCAGACAGAATCGCAGAAAGGAATAGCAAAGGTTGCATCTTGCAACAAATCTTCAGATGATAAAACCCAAGTACAGGGCAGAAATCAGAAATACTGAAACCCAACTTGGGAAAAGTATCGGCGAATAATATAAAGACGGGGATCAACCTAGTTTACAGACGAAATAGATGGGGAAACGAATAGGGTAGAATGCACAGCAAATGGGTACGAGGAGATTACCTTAACTTTGTAGCGCCGGTCCCAGAATCCGTTTCAGACGATGCTTGCATTTGCCATTCTCAGTTTGATCTAGAGGATGAAGAGGAAAGTGACGCTTCAGCTTTTTATAAGATGGTGCAAGACTCGTCTCCCGAGTGGGCATTATTAACCCAACCGTGGTTGGCTAACTTCTACCACAGCAGTAACTTAAACTAGTGTTGCTGTCAACACTTTTTCCAAGTTGTCAAAACAAGGTCAATTCATTGACTTAGACTACTCGTAATGGGGAATCAGATTATAAACAATTAGTTTATCTATGACTGAACCCTTCAAAGATTAAAATCCAATCCCAACTTTGATCAACTCGTCTGGATTATGTGTCTCAAAATTAATAGTAATGATTATTTTAATATTTTTACTCATTATATTCTTTTTGTTTATATTAACAATTCTTTATAAATAGATTTAGGGTTAATGTATCTTTTTGTCTTCATACTATGCAAAGTTAACAAACATGTCCCTCTACCATTTTTATGCTGATTGTGCATGCTACATCAGACTATTTATTCATGTAGCCTCTGAAGTAAACTTTACTAGCTTTTGTACCTATCGCCCTATGGGCGGTGCTGTTTCACCCGTTTGTTTTATCATACTAAGAAAAAAAAATCAAACACAATTAATTATTATTATTTATTCTTAAATTTATCGTCATTGTATTATTACTCACAATTTCAACACAAACTTTCAATGAGTATTTTTTACCTTATTTTCAAAAATTCAAAAACCTTTATATGTTAAATCATGTATTGATTTAGAGATTAGTTTGACTATGATTATTTTATTATGTATTTTTACATTAAAATAATATTTTTATATTCCCTAATTTGTAATCAAAGGTCAAAAGTATTTATAAATATTTTCTCTTAGCCTTTAGAAATATATTTTAACTATTTATTTTTTAAAATAATCTTAGATTTTATTAACCGAATATTCTATTCAAGTGAATAAAATAAAGTAATTTCAAAAATCAATTTAACCTTATCACGATTTCATTTATTCAGCTAGTTTGTTATCAAACTCACTATTTTAATAAATTTCATTCATATCCTAAAAGTTGTTGAGATGTAGGTTGGTGATGAAAATCCTAAGATGCTAAGTTCGAAACAACAACTTATTTAGAAATACGTCATTCAATTATAGGAAATATAATCTTTGAGGATGGAAATTTCATTATAAATAGAAAGCTCACATGTAGTCCGCAAAACGTCTTGACAATAAATAATTATGCTCTCACTTTCACCATTATTGGTATAGTACGTCACCGAAATAATATTGCTACGAAAGACATAGATAATACTCGTTAATATATATTGACAAATTTATGTATAAAAATATTTTATTGTTAAGTTTAGTTCATAGGAATTTGAAAAGAATAAATGGGTGATATATAAAATATAACATAACATTTTTATATGAACTATAAATAAGATATTATAAAGTTCACAAATAACCATATATCACAATATCATCAATGCATCCTTAAAAACATTGTCATCTTCGCCTTCTAGTCATCTCAAATATTACAACTCACTTATCTCTATCATCACAAAAACTCTTCCTTATGAAGTTCCAAATTTAGTCTGTAAGGTGTTCATACACTTCCAATTGTCATAACAATGACGAAGAAGGTGAAATCATTGGTCATGAAGATGCTAAAGTTGGTAATGGATCTTTGAATGTTTGTACTCTTGTTTTAAATGGTTATCCATGTAGATTTTTTTGACAATTTCATGGAGATTGATCAATGAACCCATCCACCAATTACTGCAAACCCAATGGAGTCATTGTTGCTGTCTTGGACATCATGGCCGAAACAATATCTTGAATATTAGTATTGAGTGATGGACATAATGGCTCAATCTCTCTCGTTGCAGAGATTTGAGTCGCCAAATTTTGACTCGTCATAGATCTTGATGGTTGGAGATGGGAGAATGATAAACGTATTGCTTTACATATTAAACTCGAGAAGAAATAGAGCCTACTAAAGATGAAGATTATAGATGAAGGAGATAGAGGAAAAAGAATCTCCAGACATGCTAAAAGGGGTTTGTGGTTGGATCGAAATGAGTTGGATCTAATGACTGGGTGTTTGATGACATAGAATTTTAAAATTATTATTTTATTGACGTGGTCGCCCGTAAGATTTTGGATGGAAAATTGAACAAAAGTGGACGAAATATCAATCTCTTCTAAATCAAACTTGTGTCATTGATGTGTTAAAGATGAAAGTTTAAGTGACCAATATGATAAGATCGTCTTAACTTGAATGACCAAAAATGTTATTAACCAAATTATTAATTAGCTCTTAATGTGAGAGCATTTATTAAGAGTTGATATAAAATTTATTTTTTATTTAAAATTTGTAGATGATGTGGAAAATTGAGAGAATAGCATTGTCCTATGTAGCAAAAAGAATGTGATGATCTCCCATAGATTATTTTAAAATTAAGATTAAGAAGCTTAAAAAAAACTATACAAATCTAAGACTTTAGAATAAGGGTTATTGTATTTTGGGGGCAGTTTGGAGGAATCACTACAAAAAAATACTAATTTAGTCACGGTTCTTTAGTCACGGTTTCTAAGAATCGTGACTAATTTAGTCACGATTTAAGAAATCGTGAGTAATTAGTCACGGTTTTAAGAAACCGTGAGTAATTAGTCACGGTTTTAAGAAACCGTGACCAATTAGTCACGGTTTTAAGAAACCGTGACTAAGTTAGTCACGGTTTCTAAAGAACCATGACTAAGTTAGTCACGGTTTCTAAGAAACCGTGACTAAGTTAGTCACAGTTTCTTAAAACTGTGACTAAGCTTAGTCACGGTTTCTTAGAAATCGTGACAAAGTATGAACAGGATCCGTGCCAGCCTGGCAATCCGTGCCCGGATCTTTCTTTCCTTCTTCTTCTTCTTTCCTTCTTTCCTTCTTTCCTTCTTCTTCCAGTCGCTGGAGCTGCCTTCTCCTTCTTTCCTTCTTTCTCTTCTTTCCTTCTTTCCTTATTCTTATTTCCTTCTTTCCTTCTTCTTCCAGCCACTGGAGCTGCCTTCTTCTTCTTTCCTTCTTTCCTTCTTCTTCCGTCGCACCACGCCGCCTCCGCTCCTCTGGATCCCACCGCCGCCGCTCCTCTGGATCCCGCCATCGCCGCTCCTTTGGATCCCGCCGCATCTCCGATGTCGCCGCTCCTCTGTTTGCTAAAACTCTTCAACCGCAGCCAGGACCTCTTCGTTTCCCTCCCGCCTCGTCTCTTCATCAGGACCTCTTAGTAGATCGTCGGCGGCCGTGGACGATGTAGATCGTCGGCGGCTGGTGGATGACGTAAATCATCGGTGGTAGGTGGACGACGTAGATCATCGGCGGCCAGTGGATGACGTAGATCGTCGGCGGCCGGTGGACTGCGTAGATCGGGAATCAAAAATCAAGATTAAGGACTTTGAGATTATAACTCATTTGGTAATTAAACTATTATAATTGGACAATTAAAACTGGGACTTTCTGTTAACCTTAAAAGTTTGTGGATTAGTTTGTGTAACAGAAAATAGTTGAGGGTTTGGTTCTATAACGAAAAATACAAATTCAGTCACTGGATTAGTCTTAGCTTGCAATAAAGTCACTAAACTTAGTCACGGTTTCAACCCAAACCGTGACGAATATTAGTCACGGTTCCTTTATAAACTGTGAATAATATTAGTCACGGTTCCTTTAGAAACCGTGACTAATATTTGTCACGGTTTATAAAGGAATCGTGGCAAGAAAAATTTAGTCACGGTTTCCTTAGAAACCGTGACAAAAATGGGTCAAAATAGTCACGGTTCTTTAAACCGTGACTAAATTTTTTAGTCACGGTTAAAACCGTGACTAATGAAGCCAAAAAACCGTGACTAATAAACTGTTTTCTTGTAGTGAATATGTAGCCCCAATGGCACATTTCCGAACTATGTCCAGATAGGGGCAAATGCGCGGCGCAGCGAGTGCCTCGCTCACTAGTGAGCGCCGCACCCACCAGTGAGCGCCGCGCTATCTGCATATTCCAAAATGCCACGTGGCCATTGACCGTTGGGAGGAAGCCGTTAGCCGACCATTTCCTTTGAAACCCTAGGGAGCGTGGCGCTGGCTAGTGAGCGCGGCGCTGGGTGAGTTGCCAAGTCCAGATGCTATATAAACCTCCCTTTGACCCTTCATTCTTCACACCTCAATCCTCATTCTCACAATATTCTCTCCCAATTTGAAGCAATTTCAAAATATGGCCTCTTCGAGTCGTCGTAAGTGAAATGGAGTTTTCGTTTGCATTTCAGTTCTTCCTCATTTGTTTTGCTGCACTAATTACTGATGTCATTCAGTTTCAGATTTCGAAAGGATAATGTACAAGATGAAGAAGCATGAAGAGGATGATCTGTTCGTTTATGAAGGAGGCCTCGTCGAATGCAAGTGCGGGTTACGGGCAACCCGATCTATTGCCTACAATCTGGAGCGCTATTTCGGGTGCCCTCTCGAGAAGGAGGGTAAGAGTTGTGACTTTTACGAGAAACTAGAGGTGCGTGAGGCTGTGGACGCGGTGACTAAGGAGAAGGAAGAGGTTATTGAGAGTCAGAGAACCTCAATTCGGCGTCTCAGAGAACGGGTGAAGGGTCTCGATTCCCACAACTCAGTACTACAGGGTTATATCAATGCCCTGGTTAAGGGGAATAGGTTTTCTAAACGTGACTAGAATAGAAAGAGTATTGAAGGGGATGAAGTGGTTGTTGTTATGTTTTAATTGTTAGGTTTATGTTGTTTTGTTGTAATCTTTCAGTATTGGAGGGTTGGGGTCTCCCTTGTCACTCATTGTATCCCTTTGTTACATTCGGAGAAATCGAAGAACTGATGTTGGGTTGTTTGTTTTCAAGTTCATTCAAGCATATTTTAAATAAACAAGCCGATGAAAAGCAAAGATAAAGTTCATTAAAACTGGAAGGGAAATACAACACAATGACATAGAACACAATACAAGGGTAATACAATACAACGACATAGAGGACAATGAAAACGGATTAACCATTCCTTGATGGGTTGAGATTTATGTGGCTTTACTTTGCCCATGTGCAAGTCCTTCTGTTGTGGCCAGCCTCATTGCAGTAGCTGCAATGAGGCTCAATCTCTTCGACCCAGTCCATCTCGTTATGTATGCGTGAATGGCATGGCCTACCGAATTTCCTAATTCTTCCATGGTCGGAACGAAATGCAACCCTCCATGTGGAATCCAGTCTTTTCTGCCCCCAGTTGGGTGCAAACTCCTACCGTATATACGACTCACAGTCTCTAGCTTGCAATGGTCGTTAACGTAGTAGAACGAATCTTGATGAGCATGTCGAATGGTTGCCATGGCGTGTGAACATGACATTTTTTTTCTGTTGGAACTTTCCGCAGATGCATGACCCGTCGTGCTCTTTGATGTGACTTTATTTAGTGCATTTTGAGCTTGTGATTGACCTATGAAATGCCCGTATTTGATCCTTAAATGCCATGCTTAATATGCTTTTATTGAAGTTTTATGCAAAGTGCTCTTTTGTTGTCCGGTTGCAACTTTGAGGCCAATTATGTGTCTATTGGAGTTGTTTTCTTTGCATTTTCAGGATTTGGTATTGAAGTACTGGTGACAAGGAGCATGTAGGATCAAACGAGAGGTCAATCTGAGCTAGGACGGAGGAGTTATGGCCTTGGCAAGATTGGAAAAAATGCAGATATTGCTGAGGGAGTTTTCGGCGAGAACTCTAAGTTCTCGCCGAAAAGTTGGCATCAAAGAGTTCCAGGAGGCTGGGGTTCGATTTTCGAAGAGGTTTTCAAGAAAAACATTTAGAGTTTTCACCGAAAACATTAGAAGGAATTGAAGAAGACTCGGTGATTTTCAAAGGAGTTTTCGCCGAAAATTCCAGGTCTTTTCAGCAAACTATTTAAAGAGGAGTCGCGTTCAATTGAAAGGGGGGATTCATTCTTTTCAACAACACAGCCTTCGACAAAACCTCTCTCTCAACTTTTCAATTACTTTCTTCTCATCTCCAATCCACAACCCTAGAGCAAGGTGCAACTAAAAGTAGAGGAGCTTGGATTGAAGTCCACAACCTTGGAAGAGGAGCTTGCAAGGTGGGGTCAAGAGCAACAAGTTTCAACACCCATGTGGAATGAGCAATGTCCCTATCCATCTCCACCCTACCATCAAGTCTTGCCGGAGTATTATCAAGAGGATTTCACAAGTCATGAACAACATTCTCCACCGCCTTCCATGTTAGAAGAGCTCTTTAAGATGGTTAGAGAAAGCGAGCGTCCTCGAGAGGAGTTTGTAAGCTATGAGGAACCTTCTCCACCTCTTCCCACGCTTGAGGAAGCTTTGAAGATTGCGGAAGACAATGCGAACCAACTTAATCGCCTAGCTCAAAGCGTGACGCTCATCAAGGAATCTCTAGAGGATGAACAACACTCTCACCACCCCCCCCCCCCACACAATTGAGGAGATGTTGCAAATTGCGGAAGATAATGCGGCTCGGTTGGATCGTCTAACTCAAAGTGTGAAGCTCATCACCGACACCTTTGAACCGGAAGTGCTTGTCATGGAAGAAGAAGAAAGTGAGTTTCCCCAAGAGGAGTTCATGAGCCATGAGAAACCTCTTCCACCTCCTTTCATGCTAGAGATCTTGCAAATTGCGGAGGATAATGCAAACCGAGTTACCCTAAAAAAAATGCAAACCGAGTTAACCATTTATCCCAAAGCAAAGAGCTCGTGATGTGAACCGCTGCAACCGTGGCAGACGACCCTTAAACACCGTAAGTTGAGATCGTGCAACGAGGTAGAACCGTAGGGAACCGGGGGCGGATAAGTACTTTGACCCGTCGGCTGTATATAGCCGGGAACCAGAAGTGTCCAGTCGATGACGCCACGCCAAGAGATGGATGCTCTTGATGATAAGTCGGGGCCTTCAGTATCGCAACATGCAGATACAATAAGGTTTCAGAACAAAGTTCTTTCAAAGGGGGTTTATTTCATAAAAGTTGTGTTTACAAAGGGTGGCTGGCGGCCTCTATATATAGGTGAGGGAACAAGCTCTCCTCCCTAAACACTACTTCCTAAATAATAATAAAATAAAAAATAAAAAGAGTCCTAATTAGAAAACCTAAAGAGGACTTTAACTAATCCTAACCTAGACTAAAAAGAGGGAAAATTCGGACTCCAATCCCAAAAGGAATAAGAATCCTACTTAAACAAGAACTCCTAAAAAGGAGGCTGGAAAATCCTAAAAACAGCTAAACGGGTTCTGGAATATTTGGCCTAATAAATACCAAATTAATTCTGAAACTTAAGCCCTTTGGCAGACCCCTAGAAGACTCCATGGGCTACAACTTTCGTGTTGGACATCAGTCGAAATTCTATCTCCAAGTAGCCCATATTCGTCAATCCTTGTCGGGCTAGGAATCTGTCCAGAAATCCGGATTTGGCCTTTTATGTCTTTAATGTTGGCCCGAAGCTGCTTGACCATGAGTTGGCCTCTTGGCCCTTCTCCTGGGTTGGATTCTCCTTTCTTTTCTCCTCTTGGATCAGGCTCAGGAGGTGGCCTGATCGTGGCTCCTGGCTTGGCCTTCCTCGGATCAGCATCCGGGCTCCATTTAGTGATGCTCAGGCCATGCATCACTAGGACTTGCTTTAGCCCTAACTTCTTCAATACTCCTCCGAATTGGGATCCGTTTGTTGGAGGGTGCTCCTGAGTCTTTAAGCTATCCAGGGCTGCTGGTAGTTCATGAAAGGCACGATCCAATTGTTGGATGGGCTAGAAGTTCTCCTCTGTGGTATCTAGGCCCAATGACACATCTAGCTTTTGGCCTTCTTCAAATATGTTCAGGCCCTTTGAGTTCTGCTTCGGCCAAGTGTTCAGGAATGCTATCAGGAGGTCTTCAAGGGCTGGTGCTGGTCCAGGGATCGCGGCTTCGATCCTTAAGCTTAGTTCTGGTATTTGGCCCGGTCCGGGGCTCGTACCAGGGTCTATCTTCGGGCGCCAGCTTCTTCTGGCCAGGCTCTCTTCATTATGCTTCGGCCACACCTTCTGGAATGTCTCCAGAGGGTCCTCAGGGGCTTTTTCAGGCTTTCGGCTCGGGGTTGGCCCGAGGGTGGCCAGGATCACATCATCCCCCTCTTCTTGAAGAGGATTCGTCCTCAAATCCTTGCCTGATAACCCGTTAGAAATAATAAAAATAACCACAGGAGTATATAGGACTGTACCTGATAGTTCATAGGCGCGTCCTCAGGGGTTCAGGCCGCAACGAGGCTGGTACGGGTACTCGGGGCTCGGGTCTGAGGCCTTCAGGCCATACCGGGACTGGTATGGATGCTTCGGGGTAGGTCAGTGCCTCGTCAGGGTCGGGTAGCGTTGGGCCCGGGGTGGACAGGGTGGCGCCGGGGTCGTGGGGCCTGTCGGGTGCGCTGGGATCGGGCGGCGTCGGACCGGGGGTGGATAGGGCGGCGCTGGGGTCAGGCGGCGTTGGGCCGGGGGTGGACAGAGCGGCGCCGGGGTCAGGCGGCGTCAGGCCGGGATCAGGCGGCGTTGGGCCGGGGTCAGGCGGCGTCGGGCCGGGATCAGGCGGCGTCGGGCCGGGGTCAGGCGGCGTCGTGGCCGGGGTCAGGCGGCGTCGGGCTGGGGGCAGGCGGCGTCGGGCCGGGTTCAGGCGGCGTCGGGCCGGGGTCTGGCGGCGTCGGGCCGGGATCAGGCGGCGTTGGGTTGGGGTCGGTCAGAGCGGCGCCGGGGTCATGGGGCCCGTCGGGTAATGGGGCCTGGTCTGGTGTCGGGGCTAGTGTGGGGCTGGGCGCGGGGGAGCCGGGGCTGGGCGCTGGAGGGCCGGGGCGGGGCGCTGGGGCGCCGGGGGGTGTTGGGCTGGTGCTGGGCAGGCGCTGGGCTGGTGCTGGGCAGGCGCTGAGCCTAGCGCTGGCCTGGTGCTGGACCGGTGCTGGCCAGGCGCTGAGCCTAGTGCTGGGCCTAGTGCTGGGCTCGGTGCTTGGCACGCCGCTGAGCACGGTGCTGGGCATGGCGCTGGGCACGGTGCTGGGCCTAGTGCTGGGCATGGTGCTGGGCCTAGCGTTGAGCACGGTGCTGGGCCTAGCGCTGGGCCTATTGCTGGGCACGGTGCTGGCTCCGGAAGCTTCTTCTCTTCTCTCCAGCCTTTCCACCGTCGCTCGTTTGTTGGGGCAGGCTCTCACCGTGTGATCTCGTTCTTGGCACTCGTAACAAATAATCCCACTCAAAGGGTTAGTCCCAATATTCAAATTTAGACTTGGCTTAGGGATACCTTGTGTGGTTCGGCTCGGCCTTCCTTGATTTAATGCCGGGTCTGGGGCTTGAGCTATTCCAGCTCCACACGTTCATGCTCTCCTTGGAAATTTTTCAGCTTCTCTTCGTTCCAACCTTCTAACCGAATCTTCTATACCATACATGGCTAGGCGTGCATTATTGATTTTAAGCTCCAACATAAGTAGCCTCAACTCTATCATGGTTAGTAGAAACAAACGAACACAAAGACTTTTTCTAATATCCTCTTTTCTACACTCTTTTTCTAGGACTCGATAAACAACTTAGTGGCTAAAAGTAGGGTCGTGGCTCGGTTTAACACAAGCAACATAAGCTAAGTCTATCCCCTCTTCTTAAACACACTATTACAACGACAAATAAAGAACTTGGCAAGGGTGGCCTTGCTTGATTTTTCTTTTTCTTGACTTCTTTTAGGGTTTTCTTTTGATAGCTTGATCGGCCACCAATATTTTCTTGCCTTACAATGAAAGACTCGGCACAAGAACTAGAAATAGATGAAGATTTTCTAAACAATTTTCTAAACAACAAGAAAAGTAAAGGGATATGAATCCAGGGTTTCAAACCTGAAGACTGGGATAGATGTGGTCCTTGAGCTGAACCGTGCTCTGATACCAACTGATGTGAACCACTGCAACCGTGGGCAGACGACCCTTAAACACCGTAAGTTGAGACCGTGCAACGAGATAGAACCGTCGGGAACCGGGGGCGGATAAGTACTTTGACCCGTCGGCTGTATATAGCCGGGAACCAGAAGTGTCCAGTCGATGACGCCACGCCAAGAGATGGATGCTCTTGATGATAAGTCGGGGCCTTCAGTATCGCAACATGCAGATACAATAAGGTTTCAGAACAAAGTTCTTTCAAAGGGGTTTATTTCATAAAAGTTGTGTTTACAAAGGGTGGCCGGCGGCCTCTATATATAGGTGAGGGAACAAGCTCTCCTCCCTAAACACTACTTCCTAAATAATAATAAAATAAAGAAATAAAAAGAGTCCTAATTAGAAAACCTAAAGAGGACTTTAACTAATCCTAACCTAGACTAAAAAGAGGGAAAATTCGGACTCCAATCCCAAAAGGAATAAGAATCCTACTTAAACAAGAACTCCTAAAAAGGAGGCTGGAAAATCCTAAAAACAGCTAAACGGGTTCTGGAATATTTGGCCTAATAAATACCAAATTAATTCTGAAAATTAAGCCCTTTTGCAGACCCCTAGAAAACTCCATGGGCTACAACTTTCGTGTTGGACATCAGTCCAAATTCTATCTCCAAGTAGCCCATATTCGTCAATCCTTGTCGGGCTAGGAATCTGTCCAGAAATCCGGATTTGGCCTTTTATGATTTTAGTGTTGGCCCGAAGCTGCTTGACCAAGAGTTGGCCTCTTGGCCCTTCTCCTGGGTTGGATTCTCCTTTCTTTTCTCCTCTTGGATCAGGCTCAGGAGGTGGCCTGATCGTGGCTCCTGGCTTGGCCTTCCTCGGATCAGTATCCGGGCTCCATTAGTGATGCTCAGGCCATGCATCACTAGGACTTGCTTTAGCCCTAACTTCTTCAATACTCCTCCGAATTGGGATCCATTTGTTGGAGGGTTCTCCTGAGTCTTTAAGCTATCCAGGGCTGCTGGTAGTTCATGAAAGGCACGAGCCAATTGTTGGATGGGCCAGAAGTTCTCCTCTGTGGTATCCAGGCCCAAAGACACATCTAGCTTTTGGCCTTCTTCAAATATGTTCGGGCCCTTTGAGTTCTGCTTCGGCCAAGTGTTCAGGAATGCTATCAGGAGGTCTTCAAGGGCTGGTGCTGGTCCAGGGATCGCGGCTTCGATCCTTAAGCTTAGTTCTGGTATTTGGCCCGGTCCGGGGCTCGTACCGGGGTCTATCTTCGGGTGCAACTTCTTCTGGCCAGACTCTCTTCATTATGCTTCGGCCACACCTTCTGGAATGTCTCCAGAGGGTCCTCAGGGGCTTGTTCAGGCTTTCGGCTCGGGGTTGGCCCGAGGGTGGCCAGGATCACATCTGCTCGTCACGGAGATTCTTGAGAATGAACGTCGTCTCAATCATGTGAAGCAAGTTTATGATGGCGAAGATGACATTTGTGAATCCGAAGAGCTTGACACGGAAGAAGATTTGGTAGTGGAGGAGATTGAAGTACATGTTCTTCCCGAAGACATGCCAAGCAACGATGATGTGTGGATAGAAGAACCAAGGAGACTTGAGGATGATGACACCTTAGAGGAGGTGAGATGTGACGTGAAGACTCTTCAAGAAGAGGTGGTACTAAGAGTGGAGCACGAGAGTGAACAACACCACCCTATGGTGGTACCACCAAAGATTGTGAGTGCTCTTCAATCTTCTTGCTTGGTCATGAAGTATTTGTGCCAAGAGCCCAAGGACGCATGCATCTCTACCCCCCCCCCCAAGGTGATAATGGAAGAGGAGCCGCCCATGTTTGAACCGGAAGACTCCTTAAGTGGCATCACCAACTTGGAGACGATGGAGCTCAATGGTGGCCCCCTACCATACCTTCTTCCTCAAGCTTCAAAACTCAAAGGTAGTAAGCCACCCCAAGGTACCAAGTGTTATACAAGCATCAATGTGCATTGGCTAGTCTACCATTCTCCCAAGATGTTTCTTGGAGCTCAACTTTCATCGTGGAAGAAGCTACTTGACATCAAAGAGGTACTAAGTTGGACACCATAACACAGGTATCGTCGAGCTTAAGAGGGGTAACCAAGCGCTTCTTGGGAGGCACCCCATGTTATCTTTAATTTTTTTGCTTTTAATTGTTGTTTGAGGTTTTTGTGTTGTTTTAGCTTTTTGAATTAGGTTTGGCAAGCAATTGGGATCACTCTTCACCAAGGATCATCATGGAACTCTTTCACCACTATTACGTCCTATGCTCCTCTCTACCAACGCAGTAATTTCGTTCCACCTTACCCTCTCTCTCTTGATCATTGAGGACAATGCTCATGTTAGTCGTAGGGGAGTTTGAGGTTTGGTGTGATTATTTTTGGTAGAGATGTAATGCTATGCTTTGATGAGTTGCATGATCTTGATTGAGTGTCAAATTCCTCTATTATAGAATCGTTCAGTTCTTGACTTTTGGTGTTTAGTTGACTTCAATCTTTCACAATGATGTTTAGACTGTTCCACTTAGAACCTTTAACCAGCATGTTAGCACTAATATCAAATGAGTCTAGGCCGGAACAGAGATTTTATCACTCTTGTATGTTGGTTGATTGGTTTGATACGTGTTTTTGTACCGCTCGATAACACCTTTCTAAGATGATTAAGGCAATTAGAATTTCGCCACATTCAACCAAAAAGCTTACCCGAATCAATTTCCTTTAGGAAAACCCCTATTCCATGTTCTTCATACCCTTTTTGATCCCTCGTGATTGTGGCTTGAGATTAGACGGAAATCCAATTCAAAATCTTGTGTGGAAGTTTGAAGGGGCTAAGGATCAAGTGGCTATTATGTGAAGAAAATGTTCAAAAGAAAGTGTTCAAGTGCTGAAACTCTTGAAGTGCCAAAAGAAAAGCTAGGCAAGCTCGGCACCTAAGTGAAGTGTCGGGTTGAGCACTAGCAAAGGCAAAGGTTGTGAGCTAGGTAGGTTCAACACCTAAGTGAAGTGTTGGATCGAGCACTAGTATGCAGTAGAAAAAAAAAAGTTCTCAATGTGGCCCTTGTTGTAGTGATTCTAGCTTGAGCGTGAAAAGTGCAGATCTAGAGGCGGACGAAGTCGAGTTGATAGCCACATCACGATCACTCACCACTTTCCAAAATTTTCCACCTAATCTGTTCCATTTCCCGAGTTCAAGTCCTTTTGATTAGAGTTGGTGTTGTCGTGGTCGGTTTTGCTGTGTCCCAATTAACCACTACTTGGAGTGTGCAAAGAATAGTGAGGTCTAGACTTGTTTGGTTGACGTTCTTGCATGTGTAGGTTAAGTTTGTTCGTGAAACAGTTTAAGCCAAATTGTTATTACTTGAATCTCAATGGACCGATCTTGTCATTTGTGAACTTGGATGTTTTCTAATTCATTTGCTTGAGGACAAACAAAGCTTAGTCGTATGGGAATTTGATGTGACTTTATTTAGTGCATTTTGAGTTTGTGATTGACCTATGAAATGCTCGTATTTGATCCTTAAATGCCATGTTTAATATGCTTTTATTGAAGTTTTATGCAAAGTGCTCTTTTGTTGTCCGGTTGCCACTTTGAGGCCAATTCCGTGTCTATTGGAGTTGTTTTCTTTACATTTTCAGGATTTGGCATTGAAGTACTGGTGACAAGGAGCACGTAGGATCAAACGGGAGGTCAATCGGAGCTAGGACGGAGGAGTTATGGCCTTGGCAAGATTGGAAAAAATGCAGATATTGCTGAAGGAGTTTTCGGCGAGAACTCTAAGTTCTCGCCGAAAAGTTGGCATCAAAGAGTTCCAAGAGGCTGGGGTTCGATTTTCGAAGAGGTTTTCGGCGAAAACATTCAGAGTTTTCGCCGAAAACATTAGAAGGAATTGAAGAAGGCTCGGTGATTTCAAAGGATTTTCGGCGAAAACTGTAAGAGTTTTCGCCGAAAATTCCAGGTCTTTTCAGCAGACTATTTAAAGAGGAGTCGCGTTCAATTGAAAGGGGGGATTCATTCTTTTCAACAACACAGCCTTCGACAAAACCTCTCTCTCAACTTTTCAATTACTTTCTTCTCATCTCCAATCCACAACCCTAGAGCAAGGTGCAACTCAAAGTAGAGGAGCTTGGATTGAAGTCCACAACCTTGGAAGAGGAGCTTGCAAGAGGAGGATTGCCATGGTGTTCTTGGTGATCATCTTTCTTTCTCTTTCCTTCATTTCCTTGGCCATGTGTGGCTGATTTCTTAGGTTTCCTTGGATTGATAGATAGTTGTGCTATGATAGAGGTTAATTGTGTAAACATGCTATGATTGATCTTGGATGTAAGAAGATGATCTCTAGACTTGTTGTTAATTCCATTGATGGCTATGTTTGCTTGATTGGTCTATTCTTTGTGATGTAATGCATGAGAGTGCTTAGATTACATGGATTGTAGGTCTAGGGATTGAAGAGAGTGTGTTCTAAGAGATTAGATCATCTCAATTCAACCATAGTTGCATGATTCTCTCTTGTGCATTTTATCGAACACTTGGTGTGCATTAGGTTTTTCATTCAATTGAACTTTGATTAGTCTTTTGATGATTCTCTTAGTGTTAGGACATTTACATGAGAGTGTGGTGTCTAGCCTAGTGGTCATAGAGTCATAGGAGAGGGTTTTGTAGTTTGGCATTTCATCAAACACCTTTAATGCATCCTTAGTCACTTAGCATGAGAGCGAGAGCCTAGGTTGAGTGGTTCTAGGATAGGGATTTAGTGTGACGAGAGTGCATTGAGTCTTTAGAAGGGATTTGCATGGTCATTCGATTGCAACCTCGATCATGTTTGGCTTCTTTGTGCATTTGTTCCTCTTGAGCATGATGAAGCTATCTTTCCAAGTGAACCTCCTTTACCTTTGATTTGCACCGCTTTACTTTCTTGCTTTAGTTTCGTTTATGTTTTTGATTTCATTTCTTTCAAACCAAACTCCTTTTAAATGAATAGACCGTCCATGAACCGTGTGAGTAGTTGCTATTGAGAGAGCCCTCGTGGAGATACGACCTTGAATGTTGTGAGTTAAATCTTGCACATCACTCGTCGTAATACAGATTCACTGTCTGCGTATTATTCCCCTTCCCATTTGACATATTTGGCGCAGTTTGCACATCGAACAACCCATTCTCATAGTGGTAGGTCCTTACTACATGGGTATATGACTTTGTTCAGTCGTTTCCCCATCCGCTTGAGACACAGCTTGGTCCATATTGCCCTAGTCTCCACTTCTTCCCTAATCCTGGTCCGTCGATCATCAAAGTATCCAACAAGCCTGTAGAAGGGGGCCTCCACAAGAGCTGCGATGGGGAGTGCACGGACTGCCTTGAACGCCCTATTGACACTCTCTGCAATGTTCAATGTCATATTATTCCACCGTGTCCCATCGTAGCATGAATCAACAGCTCTCGACCAATATAGTTGACCCTTAGTTACCCAATCAGCGAGGCCCAGTTTCATTCTAGCGTCTGTTCTCATGAATGATCTGACCCCCTTTTCGAATTTCCTCATAGAGGATTTTTTACCTGCAAGGGTCACACAATTGAGGAGGTTTAGTAAGCAATGATAGGTTGAAAATAAAATAGTGAAATGTTTAATGAGACCTACATAGTGCTGTCAAGCGATGCTTCATGGGTGGACATTTTGCCTTGGCGTAGTGACGTATGCACCAGCGCCAATGCCATCCATTACGGATCTTACCCATCGAATGCTTGATTCTGTCATGTTTGTCTGATATGACACAAACTCCGTGTCTGTCGGTTACGAACTCTTGAATGCAATTGAAGAACCACTCCCAATTTTCTTGATTTTCCACGCTGACAATGGCGAATGCAACAGTGAAATGTTCTTGTTTCCATCAAGCGAACTAGCATTGAGCAATGAATGATTGTATTTTCTAGTAATGAAAGTGCCATCCACGATAAGCACAGGCGGACAGTGCTTGAATCCTTCTATGCTAGGACCGAAACTCCAAAAAACTCGTTCGAACTGAAGAGCAGTACCTCTTGTTTGTGAAGCAGTGGGAACAGTGACGAAATCCACTTGTGTATTAGGGTTCCAATCCTGGATCACCTTCAATACTGTTGGCAATTCGTTGGATGATCCTTCCCAGTCACCGTATTTGCTCCATGACCCGTTGCTTTCAGGTCCATGCTTTCTTGTACGATATGTTCCGTCCGAACCGATTGAAAACCTCAGCCTGGAGCTTTTTGATCCTAGCGTGAGGCGTCACTTTCACGAGATGGAAAACGGCATCAACTACAACTTGGACATCGAGCTGCTTCGGGCTAATGTTGTCCATACTCCCTTTCGCATGTATGAAATGGGTTTAGTCGATGGATGGTCCACATTGCGCTTTCATCGGTAGTGAGTCTGATTCTCCAATGACATCCGTTGTGCTTGTAGCCAACACATTTGAGCTCCAGATCTTCCTTCTTAGACCGTGTCGTTGTCAGCATTTGGTTGTTCTTCAAGGCGTAATGCTTGAACGCAAGTTGTGCGTCTGCCTTCGACTCAAACTGTTGTCCAAGCGCGAATCCAGGACCGTCAAGGTGAAAATTAGGAATTTTGTTCACGTCGTACTCGTGGTTGCTAGTTACCATTTGTTCGCCGATGTCTGGCGCCAAATGCGTGAAACAATCAGGGCGGTGTATGCACCGGGTGGAGGTCGTGGATTGATGGGAATCTTTGGGGCACCGTCTGCTATCTCATCAGGCTCGAAGTGGATTTCGGCATCCCTATCTGTATTGATTTCACTCTCAGATGACTCTTGATCGTCACCACTCTCGAAACCCGGGGGCGTATCATTGCCCTCCTCCCGGTTTGGAGCAAGTGGCTGCACAAGGGTTCCCGTGACCTCCTGCTCGCAGTAGTGTGGCGCGAGTGACTACTTTCTTCGCACTCACTTGTCTGCCTGTATGACATGCTCGCACTTGCACCCTCCGCGCCTTGTTGCAGAGGATGTTCGTTCTCGAACTCAAAATATAGCTCAGCGATGTGGTAGGAGGGATTCGTGTTCATCATGTCGTACACGCCCTCGAATCCTGTGGCGCCTATGATGGGGACTGCGAAGTGAGCCGTAAGTTCGCCGCCAATGTAAAAGGGACACCGCCATGTTAGAGTGTTAATAACCGTCGCGCTTGGCAAACCCATCTTCTTTAGGAACTTCGGGTATGCTTGGCAAGTGGATGGTAGCTGGCAAGATTCTCCACTATCAAACCATGTGAACACCTGACTTTGCGCCAGTGGCAAGTGGGAGGTAGCTGGCAAGATTCTTCACTATCAAACAGGGTAATGGAATGCAGCTGTGTAGTCCAGTGTGCAATATGGAGTACAAGTTGCAGATACGAACTAGCATTCCTCAAATATAATACTACAAGTACGAAAATGAAATAGTACAAGTCCGAAAATAAAATACTACAAGTCTGAAAATGAAATACTACAAGTCTGAAAATGAAATACGACAAGTCTGAAAATGAAATACAAAGTAGTATAACCCTTTATCCACGTCTACGTCCACCACCTCTACGCCCACCCCTAGCATGATCTCTAGCCAAATGCCCACCTGTGCCGCACATAGCTGGTCTAGGATCCTGTCGCAATCCATAGCGTGGTGGTGGCTGGGCGAAGTCATCGTCATCATCATATGTGGCATCCATCTGTATCGTCGGTGCGGGGGTGCTGATGCGTCTAATTATTGATGAATTCAGTCCCTTATATTATACGACATTTTTCGTATTCTACTTGATTGTTTTGCATGATTTTGCGTGAGTTTCATACCATTTGACTCTTTGGACTGTTTTACGTCACTTTGCATGTTTTTAACGCATTTCAGGGTGTATATAACGTTGGAGATTGATCCAGTTTCATTTAGAAACTATTATACTGATGTGCTTGGAATCCGTATGATTGGGAGCTGCCATAGCCCATTGGATCATCATCATTTAACGAAGAAAAATTAATTGCTTGAAAGGATACAGAGGAGATAAATTAAACAAGAGTTGGCATCAACATCATTAGATCATATGATAGAATCCATTGGAATTAATTTAGCTCATCACCATTAGCAAAAGGGATTGGCGTTGTAATTGAAATTGGTTTCAAAAGAAAGTTCAGCCCACTTGTTTATTTATGATTTGGGCCTTTTACAAAGTGGAGGCGGCAACAGGAGAGAGCTATTTAAATGATGATTGGACGGAATCAAAAGGGGATTTTCATTCGGCCTTTGGCCAGGGAGAAAAGAAAAGAAACGGACGAAAAATTGAGAGAAGATGAAGAGGAGCAGGAGGCCACAGCTCAATCAGAACAGGGAGTTTCATTGATTCTTAAGATTAGGTTTACTTGGAGTAAGATGTCTTCTTCTCCAGTTTTCTTTTTCATTGTATCTCTGATTTTCTATTTCTATGTCGAGCTAAATCTCTTAGGGTTGTTTAGATTAGATGAAGCATTAGTAAGTGTGGTAACCATATTTTGTCCGGGTCCTCGTTCTTTTTAGTAAATTTAAAGTTCTGAAACTCCGATAGCCGGGCACGCCATCTTAAAATTCGTTTTTTTAAAATGGACGTTTGAAGACAAAAAAACCATCTTTGATGAATTGGTATCCGAAGAACTACGATTCCTATCTCTAAGCGCATGCGGGTATATCGAAATTAAGGCTTGTAGGCTCTAAGAGGAAAATAGGATCGAACTTTGGGCTTAAGGCCCATTACGATTTTCTAGAAGAGTGGGCTGAACTCAATAACGAAAATATGATGGGCTCGGCCCAACTCTGCCATCTAGCCGACATTTTGGACTCAGCCCGACTGTGTAAGCCTGGTCAACTCGGCCCAATTCAATTTATGTCAAGCAGCCACCTAGGCCCAGATTTGTCCCATTTCAGCAATGTGTTAGGTTAACAAAGCCCATTCAAACCCAAGAATTAGGACCCATTTGGGACAAATCTGAAGCCTTCTTCCATTCACTATTGTTTGACTTTAAGCATGGACAGTGTTGTTTGACTTTAATGGCCATGGACAAGTGGGGAAGGGTGTGAAATTTCTATAAAATGGAGCTTTGGGAGCCACAAGAGGGAGCAGAGAGAGAGGAGGAAAAAGAGAGTAGAGAGGAGAAAAAAGAGTAGAGAGGAAGAAAAAGAGCAGAGAGGGAGGAGAAACGGAGAAAAAAAGGAAAGAAAGAAAGAAGAGAAAACAGTTCATATCCTACATTATTATCCATTCCAACTCCTCACTTTTACACTATCACAACCTCACCCCTTCTTCATCACTAATACACCTCCCCTTCATCATTCTACCCATAGCACTCCAATTTAGCTCCATTTTTACCCAAAGTGTTCCACACCTACAAGAAAACACAATCCAAAATAAAGTGTACATTCAAGATCCAAAGACTAAACTCAAAATAGATAAAGAAACCATCCAAAAACCAAGATCAAAGCAAAGGAGTGAAGGATCAAAGGCTAGAGAGGTGATACAAATAGACCGAAAATTACACTCAAGGTGAGCACTCTCAACTACGTCAACTTCATAATCTCATCATTCATGCATCATACTCTATTTCATGTTGGTTCCCTTGACTAAAAGTGCTTATTAGTCTCAATCACATTTCAAGAAATAAACATGTTTAAACCATTTGGACGAAACATATAAGCCCTCACTCAAAGCAAGTATGATGACCAAGTAGATATGAGTAAAAAGATTGGTGTCCACTCTTGCTTACCACTAAATATGTGCAACGCTTAAAAACAAACAATAGACCGAAACATTTCACACGTGCAAATACTTGTTTCACTTAAATTGAGTTGTGTTGGTAAAGCTAATTAATGATTGACAAAAGGGTAACAACGACTGAATGAGTGGATACAACCCTCTTAACCATCCAAATACAGCACTTCAAACACAAAAAAAACAGCCATTTTAACACCCAAACTCAGCCCTTTAAACCACCCAAAAACAGCCCTTTAAACACCCAAACTCAGCCCTTTATACCACCCAAAAATAGCCCTTTAAACCACCCAAAAACAGCACTTTTAACCACCCAAAACAGCCGTTTAAACCACCCAAAACGACCCTATTAATCATCAAAACAACCCAGAAGTTCAGTCACAAGATCATCCCTGAACAACCTAGAAACTCAGCACTTCAAACACTCAAACAAACTCAAACTCAGCCATGTTTTAAGCACCCAAAACAGTTCTTTTGAACAACCCCAAACAACCTTTTAAACCTAGAAACTCAGCCACCCCTAAACAAGCCAAGGAATCAGCTTACTAGCTATCAAAATGACCCAAAAAAAAAATAACCCAATAAACAGCCTCATTATTCACCCCCAATCAAACCTCATATGTAACCCGAAGGAACTCACTGAACAAACCGTGTATGTAGTGACACTAAACCCACCAAACCGATTTTGCAAGCCATCCACACGAATCGTAAAATAAATTCTCAAACAAGTTCTACAAGCAGCCAACACATACATATCAACACAACTGCTCAAACCATTGAAGAGACTCTTCAAACCCACACACAGATTATTAAACGAATCATTGAATAAACCCACCAAGTCAAGCACACTACTCAAATGGCCATTCTTAATCATCAAAACCAAACCGTTACTGATACTAGACCCCCAAAAATATTAGTTTAGGACAAAACACTTTAGTACAGCATACTAAAAATTAAAATACCTGAGTTACGAAGTTCTTCCCAAGGATGCTCGTTCTGTCCGATCCATCTCCACGTTTCTCGAACCGTTTCGACAAAGCCCTCAGACATGGTCGCACCTCTTTAAAGTCCCCGATCGCTACCAACCCTCCTCCCTGTTCGTGAGTGAGCGAGAAAGTGAACAAAATTGGTTTGTGGAAAATAGTAGAATAAGAGTCGAAAAAGTATTGTTCTTGTCGGACGAAACTAGATCCGGAAATAGAATCAAGTAAGACGTAAGAAATAAGAGGAAACTTGTTTGGATTTTGCAATGAACGAATGAACTGAAAGCTATGTCATCTGGTGAACAAAGAAGAAAATAATGAAGAAAGAAGAAAGTGAATGAAGGAAAGAAGGAAGAGGTGGATCAGATTTTAGAATTGGGGTTAGGTAAAAAGGATTATTAACTTTTTGGTACTTTCTTGACAATTCAACTTTCGGTGCTTAAACTATAGAGAAATGAGAGATAAAATATAATTATTTAAAAGTAGTACAACCGGTTTGATGTACCGGTTTTTACGATTTGATCCCGGTCGAACCTTCAACCCTTGAACCTCTCATTTTACTGGTTTAATGACCGGTCCAGTCTTAACAACATTGGTTAGAAACAACAGGTTTAGGTGATTTCGTTTAAAACGATCGTGCCGAGTTTAATTTTTCGTTGGGCCGAATTTAACTCTTCGTTGGGCCTCCGGGTAGGGACGGATTAAAGCTGGCTGCGTTTAAAACAATATGACCAATAAATTCACATGCAATTAAATCAAGAAGTAAGTTAATCTAATGGTTAAGGCCTTGACTTAATGATTAGGGGTCGTAGGTTCGAAACTCACCACATTTTTTTATTTATCGCCTCCCAAAGAAGGACAATTCTAACCCGCTTAACGAATTCTATATTTAATTAAAATTTCACTGAGCTTCACCATTTCGATATAAAGTTTTAGGATATAATAAACGTTGGTATGCCAATAGTTAAGGTAACACGTATAATATTTTGTTTACATAATATGTACTTTTTTTAGGACTCATCATGATATATGTTAGTACGCTAACGATTGTAGCGGCGCGTTGAAGGTATGTTCGGATATGATATTTAGAATTAATAGGCGTTAGTACGCTAGCAGTTGCGGCGACGCGTTCGATATTCCCTAATAAAATATACGTTTCTTTTATAATGAATAATAATAGATGTTGGTTAACAATTGAAGCGATACGTCAAGTACGTGTTCTGACTTAATATTTAAAAGGGTTAATACACCTTTTTGCCCCTCTACTATGCAAAGTTAACAAACATACCCTTTTACTATTTTCTAACCGATTTAACACCCTGTACTTTGAAAATTTTAACAAATATGCCCCTCTGTTTAAATTTTCACCTATTTTCCATCCGATGTGTTGATTGCAAGTGCCACGTCATATTATTTGTACACCTTATCGCTAATTGGAATGTTCACAATCGAAAATTATTTAAATTAGAAAGAAAAATAAAAAGGAATACCACAAACACCTCCGTACATAATAGTGATTATAATGTGTTTTTCCTTTATCTTTTCTTTTTAATTTAAATATTTTCACCTTGTGAACATCCCAATTAGCGATGTGTGGACAAATAATATGACGTAGCACATATAATCAACTCATTAGACGAAAAATAGATGAAAAGATAAATGGAGGGACATATTTGTTAAACTTTTCAAAGTATAGGGTGTTAAATCAGTTAGAAAATAGTAAAAGGGTATGTTTGTTAACTTTGCATAGTAGAGGGGCAAAAAAGTGTATGTTTGTTAATAAACGTTAGTACGTTAGCATTTGCGGCGACGCGTTTAACATTTCTCTAATATAATATAACCTCATTTAAACTTAAAAATAGTAGACGCTAATACATCCGTAGTAGCTAGGAAGCTTCGAAATCTCCGAATATAAGGCATTAGTTTTTATGTGATTGCATGAACGCGCCAATATTTCTCTTGTATTTATTCCCTAATTAAAATAATATATTAAACCCCATTTCTTTAATGAACCCATCGTGCTAATCATTGACAATAGTAGCGACGCACATAAAAGCAAAACAAATTATAACTCTCGAAACCCGATCATTATGGTATAAATAGAACGCAAGTCAAAATAAACCCTTTTAAATCGAACTACGTGGACTTTGATCCCGAAATTTTGGGTACGTAGGCAGTCAAAATTTTGACTCGAGTCCAACCTTCCTCTAACATTTCTCCATCCTAAAATAATCATTATATCATTTAACACACACCCACAATAAAAAAACTTATTGTGGGTCTAGCAGTACCGACTTCGAGTCGGGCGGAGCGGGGTGTTAACCCTTCCCCGCACGTAACCGACACCCCGATCCTAGAATTTCAGTTTCGCAGACCTTTTGATATCTGGATCGAATCACGGCGGTTTGAACCGGATCCTCTGGGTGTTCGATCCACCCGAAGTAGATCGATGGCGACTCCAAAGAATCATTTTTAAAACTCATACCTCTCTTTTGCGCCTTCCGCGCGAGTCGACCCAACTCACGGTGACGTTGCTAAGCGACGGTCACGTGCAATACGCCAAGGGTGCGGGGAAGGAGTGCGTTCCCGGACGGAAACCTCCGCGACAGATGGCGGCTCCGCTGGGGACCTAAGGATAATCCCTAGGGGCAAGCTGCGCATATAAATCACGATAAGTTTGGTGTTTCTTTCATTGACGTGTTAAATATTTCGCACTGGTAATCATGCATTGCATAGGCTCTATACCCGAGTCTTTTACCATAGAAAAGGAGTTAGTAAGTGTTAGCCAATCGCAATTGCATTGGCGCGCTGAACGCTTCAACTGAACCATGTCAATCCTGACTTCGGTCCTAAGATTGACGTGTCTAACTAGCCTGGGGAAAGGCCAAGGTTAGACACAGTTCGGGAGCCAACTCCTTAGGATATCCAAACACTGCATATAGTAACGTTAGCAAGCTACCCAATGACCAACATTAAGTCCAGAGCCTTGCAACCGTAAACCTGTTCGAAATAGGAACTCTAGGACGTTTCCGACCTCTTTTACGATGTGATTTTATATGACAGTTTACTACTACATGCTCATAAACAACATCATCATTTGCATTAGCATCATGAACATCATTGCATAAATTTAAAATTGATAAGTCATGCATACATAAAACCAATTCATGTCTTACTTCAGAAGAATCTCATGATGAACACAAGGCCTAGTGCCCCACAAGCAAGGCGACTGAATCTCCCTACATCGATGGAATCACCAATTGCCTCGTCTAGTAGGCATAGGACAAGAACACCGCCGAGAAGGGAAACGACAAGAGAGCTAATGAACCTTTTACCACGAGAGCTGGTAACAAACATCGCCACTAGGGTCCTTATATCCAGGCCGGAACATGTACTTTATGAGTGGAGGGCAACACTCTTACTACGTTTGGCCAAACGGATTCCCCATTAAGCACCTAGACTGGGTCCCAGGGTACGAAGGAGTGAACATTCTCTACATTCCCCCAGAGTACTATGAGAATCTACCTCACGAAGCCCATTGTATTCTCCATTATTTCTCGGAGGCCTATGTTATGGGACTAGTGCTTCGCAGGACTAAATTGGCTTCGTTGATGAGTAAATGGGAAAACAACCTTAAGCATGCCCCTTTGTTCGTGACATGGTTAGCAAAGTTTCTTCCCCTACCAAGTTGGAAGGGATATCTGAGGGCAGAAAACTGTTCGGAATTCGTCTTTTGCACCTTCAAAACCTTTGGAACGTTGGTAGAGCACGAAGATGGGTATACTATAGATTACACACGCACCACGGTGATCCACACCAGCACTTGGGAGAACCCCATTCTCGAACCCCGTAGGCATCCGATTGCATGGAGGTGTCTCAAACTCACTTTGGCTTTCCTCAACAGTCTGGGAAATACTCCTCTGGTTCAAGCCTTGCTCAACCCAAATAATTATGACTTTGATGGACGGCTCAAGGAAAGAACAGAAAGCCTTTTCTCGCATGAACAACTGGAGAAAGATTCTCTGTGCTTATCTGCACATTTCGGAATGCGAGCACGAACAATGAGAGTACGAGGGAGTATCGCGAAGCTCGCCAGGGAAGGAACACCAGGCATCGGTCCTATCGACGGGAATTTCACATGAGTGGGAGTAGACTATGGTCGTTGCACCTCCACTGTTTGAGGTGTATCTTTTGACTATTAGGGAGGGGAAATAATGTAAGAAAAATAATTGCCTTTCCTTTTGGCTTTAGTATGTACCGGTTGGTTGGTCGCTTCTAAGTAGAATCCCTTCTCTCCATTAAAAGGGATGTTAGGCTAAGAAGAATAAATGGGTCAATCCCATTAGGACCTTGTAAACGATCAGAGTTTGTCGGGTATCGGATCATCTTAGTAGGAGAACCCGAATAAGTTTGGAAAGTGTAACCAGCATTAATATAGTGTTCTTCTAATGTGATCTCTAATGAAGTACCCCATTGAATTGGTTTATGTGCACATGACTCATCATGCATTCATTCATTTGCATTCATAAACTTTCTAACCCATGTTTTGTGTGTAAGGTTATTATCTCTGAAACCACTGTCTTTAGACAAGGGAAGCAATCATGGAAAGGTTTACAAGTCATGCAGACAATGAAGCGAAGGTTATGTATGAGATGGAAAGGGAACAAATGATTACTGGTGACATGTATGTACCCAAGTCGGCAAAATCATTACCGCCAGTAAGAAGGATCAGAATGGTACCATTTAAGAAGAGATTTCTCCAAGGCATCTGGGCGTCATTTAATACGGAGGAACGTAACAATTCTGGAACCGGTATGGCCATCTCGCAGAATTGACGTTCATACCATTCTCAAGCTCCATGATAACTGAGATGCTCAGGCATTGGGACCCATCTTACCATTGTTTCACGTTCAATGATATAGACCTTTCTCCATTAGCAGAGGAATACGAAGCCTTACTACAGCTAAAAAATAAAAGCCCTCGAAAGATCTTTGTTTATAACCCTGGAGTGAAAGTGGTGAATATACTCGTGAAACAACTTTCTATGAAAAAAGAATATGCTGAGACATTGCTTGTCAAACAAGAAGGAACAACATGTGTGCGAATAGACCCTCTGCTTACATATATGGAGAAACCAAAGCCCGACCTGTCAAGGGTCGCAATGTTAGCAATGGTCCTCTATGGAGTAATTATATATCCCAAATTTGAAGGGTTGATTGATGAGGAGGCTATGCGGGTATTCAATGAAGATCACCATCAAGTAAACCCGATTTTCTCTATATTAGCAGAAACCTTCACGGCTTTGGATGAGTGTAGGACAAACGGTAAAGCGGTATTAGGTGGATGTGTACCATTATTGACTGTATGGATGATGGGGCACCTAAAACCCACGCCGGAAATGGGAGGTCTTCATGTCGAATATGAGCTTTTCTCTACAAAAGAACAAAATTATTTAGAGGATTTTGCTCATGCTGTGGGACGGATTGAAGAGAAGACCGAAGAGCAATGGAAACATCACTTGTCTCACCTGGATTCCGAAACCGTGAATTGGAAAGCTGGATGGATGCATCGAACAAGCATACTCTACGGTTGCGGGAAAAATCCATGGGTACCCCTCCTAGGCTCAAGGGGATGCGTAACATACGCTCCACTTATGATGAGAAGACAAGTCTGTTGTGTACAGTTCACACCAAGCACCTATGGCATGGATTCTTGGAACTTTTCGTATGCAGCTTCTGGTAGGAACGAAAAAATCAAAGGTGTTGTCCAATTATGGAAAACTCCGAAAGATATCAACTATCATCAAAACCCAACCATATGTCAAGAAATCCGAGCATTTGCTACCCCACGATACCTCGAATGGCATCGAACTAGAGGGAGCTCGTCCGTGCCTTCGATGGTACACAGCAATGGTAAAAGAAAATTGGAGTATGGGACAGAGGGGACGGTCACCCTTGAGCAATATAACGAGTTGACAGAGCAAATTCAGAAATTGAAGCTGAAGGTTGGAGCCAAAGAAATGGAGTTGCACGCAAGATCAGAAGCTGAGGAAGGAAGGGAGAAAGGTTATATCACCTTGATCCATCACCTCGAGACTTGCATAGAACAAAATAAAGCAGAAAAGCAAGAACTTGAAGGAAAATTACGAGAGGCCGTAGAATCAAACAATGATAGAATTCACCAAATAATGAACGCGAGAAACAAGATGAGGATGGTTACCGAGAAAGCAGGCGCCCTAGCAAAAGAAATAGCTGGAGAAAAAAAAGGGATTGCCCCTATAGAAAGGAACGAGAGAATACTCAAACTCTTGACCAAGCTCGGAAGAGAATTGCACTATTGCGGGAAGTTCACATAAGTACGGGGAACCTCGACCACGAGAAGGGAGAGAGCTCAACTACTATCGTATCGAGTCCCATAAGCTTTAATGTCCTTATATTATTAGAAGGGTATGCACACCTATGTGGTCATGAATAAAGGATGCTTATGTGGGGAAATAAATAAAGTAAAGACTGATGTTATGCTTGTAATGCCTTTTGTGAAACGCTCAAGGATCCTTGTAAAAGGGGCAACGGGATTTCAGGATGATAACCTTCCATATTGCATCATGCATTCATCATTTCAAATACATGCATTCATCATTTCAAATACATGCATAACATTTGAAACCTACATAATTATTAAATAAGGAAAGGAGACTAAGACTTAATATTTCTCAAGGGACCTTCACCATTGCTCGTCAAACGGCTCCGGAATCCTCGCACACCTACTTGACTCGCTCCAAGGTAAGAGCCATGGCGGAATCGACGAACGAGATGTTGCAAGGACAAATGGATGAAATGAAGGGAGAGTTCACAGTAATGAAAGAGCAATTCGCTGAAATAGTGAAGATATTGAAAAGTGGGAAACTTCATGAAGAGCCAAAAAACACCCCTCCGGCGGGCAGCTCAGTCCATTTTGAGGGTACAGGCCCAGTCAACAAGAGATTCACTTACATTGTTCGCCCGAATATGGAAGGAAACGAAGAAGAAGAGGAAACTCACGCAAACGAAGACCATAACGGGGGAGCAGGAGCCAATAGTTCATCCAAAATCGCATCGGAATTAGACTTGAAAGCCAAGTGGGCCCATCTCGAAGAACGACTTAAAGCGGTCGAAGGAACAGATTCATACAGCTCTGTCAGTGCCTCTCAGTTGTGTCTTGTACCTGAATTGGTTTTACCTTACAAATTTAAGATGCCAGACTTTGAGAAATACGGGGGTACCTCGTGTCCGAAAGGACATTTGGCTATGTACTGCAACAAGATGGCCGATTATGTTCATGACGAAAAGTTGATGATACATTGCTTCCAAAACAGTCTGAGTGGAACCGCCTTAAGGTGGTACATGAACCTAGAAAGCACTAGGGTCAGAAAGTGGCAAGACCTAGCCGAAGCATTCATGAAGCATTATAAACATAATCAAGACTTGGCCCCTGATAGGGAAGCCCTACGAAACATGGAAAAGAAAGAAACCGAGAGTTTCCGAGAATATGCCCATCGATGGAGAGATAGGGCTGCAGAAGTACACCCCCCTCTCTCTGAACGGGAGATGATATCAATATTCTTCGAAACTCTCCGAGCTCCCTTTTACAATAACATGTTAGGAAGCATTGCCTCTAATTTCTCTGATTTACTCATTATCGGAGAGAGAATAGAAAAAGACATCAAACACGGAAAAATAGAAAACCAAGAGCCAAAAAAAATGAATACGACTAGGAAGAAGGAGGAGGTGCATGCCACATTCCATGAAAATAATGGAAAGAAATGGAGCCCATCACCCAGGCCTAATTACGCTACTTCCTACGTAGCTGCCACAATCCCCTGTTATTCAGACTCCTACCGTAAAACCTCAGTCTCTCACCGATCAAACAACCAAAACAAAAATGTCAATCCAAAAAATGAGGAAAGAGGACGACCGACCAATTTCAGGACAAGGGTTGAAATAGACCCTATACCAGTGTCATACACAGAGTTATATCCGATGTTGTTAAAGAATAAGCAAGTGGCGCCTGCCCCGTACCAACAACCATCACCTCCACTTCCGAAGTGGTACAATCATGAAGCACGATGTGATTATCATGGGGGGCCGTTGGTCACCTAATCGAAAATTGCCCAGCATTCAAATATCGAGTCCAGGACCTAATTAGAGCCGGGTGGCTGAAATTTGAAGAGCATCCCGACCATCCTAATGTAAACAAGAATCCTCTGCCAGATCACTCAGGCAGTAGTTCCCATGCCATTTACTTACAAGAAGGATATGGCGTGGAGGCAAAAGTAGGCGAAGTGAACATGCCATTCGAATACATATGCAAAATCTTGCAAGACACCGGTTATATAAAGAGTGAGACGGGCGATCATGATCTGGGGAATTCAGAAGAAACTTGCCGATATCATAACAATAAGAGAGGTCACTCTCTTAAAGATTGCAAGAGTTTCCGCAACAAGTTGCAGGATCTAATGGACTCAAGACTGGTATCCTTTTGTTCATCGAACACTAAAGAGACTGATATCCACATGATCTCCCACGGGGAGAACCAGCCTAACCCACGAGGCCACATCATCAGATACACAGCAAAACATGAATCAACAGTGACACCTAAGGTCACGGTTATACAAGTGCGCAATCCGCAACAAGTGAAAGGGGAAATCAGGAAGCCGTCCCATGGAATTATTCTGGCCGAGTCATCCAAACAAATGACGAGAGGTCAATGCCAGTCTCCAATATCACAGGAGTAGGGAGAATGACCCGTACAGGAAGGGTGTACGGTTTGTCCGAAAAGCAACACGAAGGAGAGTCTTCAAAAGAGACAAACACTCTACAAGATCTTGGGACAACCCCAATTCAGAATGACGTATTTATGGCCAGAAACCCTATAGAGCAGCGAGAGGATCCGAACCCTCGACCTCGCACAACGGATGAAGATGCTTATGAATTTCTTAAACTAGTCAAACAAAGCGAGTTTAAGGTCATCGAGCAACTAAACAGGATGCCCGCCAGAATTTCTCTATGGACCTCATGATGACATCGGAACCCCATAGATTGGCCTTATTGAAAGTACTCAACCAGGCTCATGTCAGCCATAATATCTCCGTCGAAAAAATGGATGGAGTGGTTAATGCTGTATTAACTGTGGGAAGGATAACCTTCAACGATGATGAACTCCCACCAGAAGGTAAGGGACATACCAAGGCGCTGCACATCTCAGTCAGATGCAAAGAATTCGTCATCGCCCGAGCTCTAATCGATAATGGGTCAGCTTTGAACGTAATCCCTAAGTCTACCTAAACCGGCTTCCCATTGAAGATGCTTCGTCCGCCCTAAGCCTCACAATTGTGCGAGCTTTTGATGGTACGAAGAGACAAGTAATGGGGCAGGTGGAATTACCAATACAGGTCAGCCCCAAGACATTTGACATAACTTTTCATGTGATGGACATCCACCCCACATACAGCTTACTACTAGGAAGACCATGGCTCCACGTCGCTGGGGTTGTCCCATCTTCTTTGCACCAGAAATTGAAGTTTGCAACAGAAGGGAAATTGATTGAGGTGTTTGGTGAAAAGGACATGTTGGTGTCAAAGGCACCCGATTTCCCATATGTTGAGGCGGCAGAAGAAGCAATTGAGAGTGCATTCCAAACTTTTGAGGTAGAGGCCGTGTACAACACTGAGAAGGAGGCAGGGAGAACAAAATTCCTTGTCCCTCGGGCGGTCCTCATGTCAGCTAAATGTCTCATCCAGAATGTGGGCCCTACCAATTGGAAGAGTCTTCTACGGGAACCGCTAAAGCTGAAAAAGAACAAGGGGAAGGCCGTCCTAGGATATGATCCTACCTTGGAGAATGTGGGAAAAGAGAAGGAAATGCGTCGTAAAGATCCTAGTTGCTATGGAAAGATTTCAACTATCCCGCATATCTCTCAAACCTTTACAAGTGCTGGGATGATTAACGTCAAGGAGCCTGACTCCAGAAGCTGTGAGGAACTGACCTCCATCTTCGAAAGTCTCTATGTTAGCACAATCGATCAGGATTCTGGGGGAAGTCAAGAGTTAGTGCGCCGTATCCGACCAGGAGAAGAGGTGGACAATTGGACCGTCGTGGAGCTCCCGAAACTATCTCAAAAGTAATAAGCCTATGAAAAAATAAAATATTGTATAACAAAAGTACTTTCAATAACTGAGTGTTGCTGGACTAGGCCCACGTTATTTATCAAATAAAAATCACTTTCACCTTCATCCAACGCATTCATCTCGATCCTTATTATTCGTTTTCTCTTCTTGTCTTTTCTCCACCTTGATATATAACAGGGTTGCCGAGTCAGGTAAGAACAATAATGATCACCATGGTTACGAGTTTGACTTCGATGACCCAATATGCGAAGCAGAAGATGAAGAGGACATCCATCTAGAAACAGACTGGATGTTAGAGCAAGAGGAAAGGAGTCTACAACCATACTACGAATCAGTAGAGTCTATCAATCTCGGTAATGAAGAAAGAAGGAGGGACGTTAAGATTGGAGGCGGTCTTGACCCACATGACCGAGAGCAACTCATCCAGCTATTAACAGAATATCAGGACATATTTGCGTGGTCCTATCAAGATATGCCAGGTTTAGATGAAAAGATAGTGACTCATCATCTACCAATGATAGAGGGATGTAAGCCAATTAAACAAAAATTACGAAGAATGAAGCCAGAATGGCTCATTAAGATTAAAGAGGAAGTGCAAAAGCAATACGAACGTTGTACCAGTGATCAAGAAAAATGGGAAGGTGCGAATGTGCGTCGATTATCAAGATCTGAACAGAGCAAGTGATAAAAGTGATTTTACCAAGGTCGTATTCCACGGGGTCCTCTCATAAACCAATACTCACACTTCTCATAGACGGTCTAGACATTTGAAATTGGTTTGGTTTGATCGAGAAAATCAGAAACAAAGGCAAAGAAATGCAATACTAACAATGATTAAGCAAGAAGAAAGGTGGCTCAAATCAAAGACAAAGGGGTTCTCTTGGTGGGTAGTTTCATCATGCTCAAAATGACTAATTGAACAAACAAGCCAATTAAGATCGAGTTTGCATTCGGATGACCATGCATTTCACTTCTATAGACTCAATGCACTCTCGTAGCACCTAATCCCTATCCTAATACCACTCAACTTAGGCTCTCGCTCTCAAGCTAAGTGAAAAAGGATGCATTCTAAGTGTTTGATGAAATGCCAAGACACAAGATACTCTCTTAAGACTCTATGACCACAAGGCTAGGCACAACACTCTCATATCAATGCCCTAACACTAAGAGATTCACCAAAAAGCCTTTTCAAACTCAATTGAATGAAAATCCACATGCACACCAAGTGTTCGATAAAATGCCCAAGAGAGAAATCAAGCGAAAATGGTTGAAACAAGATGATCTAATCTCTTAGAACACACTCACTTCAATCCCTAGACCTACAATCTATGCAATCCAAGCACTCTCATGCATCAAATCACATTGAATGGACCAAATCAAGCAAACATGGCATAAAATGGCATTAAAAACAAGTCTAGGAATCATCCTCATACAACCAAGATCAATCATGGCAAGTTCTATACAATCATCCCTCTATCATAGCACAACTAATCTACCCATCCAAGATGAACCCTAGAAACTCAGCCACACATGGCCAAGGGAGTAAAGAGAAAAGAAGGAAGAATGGTCACCAAGAACACCATGGATGAATCCTTGAGATGATCTTCACTTCTCCACTTGTAAGCACTTCTCCCAAGGTTTGTTGGCTTCAATCCTAGCTCCAATGGCTTCAAATTGCTCCAAAAATGTGTTCTAGGGTTTGAGGGTTCGTGGGTATGTGTTTGGGGTTCAAGGGAGATGAAAGAATTCCTCAAAATGGCCAAAAACAAGAGTATTTATAGTGCAGGGGGCAGTGCACGGCGTGCACCCATGCACGGCGTGCACACCTGCACGGCGTGCACCCATGCACGGCGTGCACACCTGCACGGCGTGCACCCCTGCACTCTGCAGAAAACTCGATCTTGTAATGCTCATATCTCCCTCGTCCGAACTCCAAATGACCTCCCGTTTGCTCCTATTCGCTCCTTGTCATCCGTACTTTGATGCCATAACCTGAAAATGCACAGACGCAACTCCAATAGACCACGAATTTGGCTCCAAAGTGGCAACCGGACAACAAAATGACACTTTGCACAAAACTTCAATAAAAGCATATAAGTCATGTCATTTCACGAATAAACACGGGCATTTCAAAGGTCATTCATAAGCTTAAAATGCACTAATTAAAGTCACATCAAATTCCCCTACGACTAAGCTTTGCTTGTCCTCAAGCAAATGAATTAGAAAACATCCAAGTTCACAAATGACAAGTTCGGTCCATTGAGGTTCAAGCAATCACAATTTAGCTCAAACTGTTCCACGAACAAACTAAACCTACACATGCAAGAACATCAACCAAACAAGTCTAAACCTCACTAATTTCTGCACACTTCAAGTAGTGGTTGATTGGGACACAGCAAAACCGACCACGACAACACCAACTCTAATCAAAAGGACTTGAAATCGGGACATGGATCGTAAGTGGTGAGTGATTATGATGTGGCTATCGACTCGACTTCATCCGCTTCTAGATCCGCACTTTACAAAACTCTGGCTAGGATCAAGGGCTACATTTGAGAACTCTTTTTCTTTCTTTTCTTTTCTTTTCATTTCCATTTTTCTTTCTCTTTATTTTTCTTACTGCATACTAGTGCTCGATTCAACACTTCACTTAGGTGTTGAACCTGCCTAGCTCACAGCCTTTGCCCTTTTGCTTAGTGCTCAACCCGACACTTCACTTAGGTGCCGAGCTTGCCTAGCTTTTCTTTTGAGCATTTTTTTTTTCACAATTTAGCCACTTGATCCTTAGCCCTTTACAACTTCCACACAAGATTTCGAATTGGATTCCGTCTACTCTCAAGCCACAATCACGAGGGATCAAAAAAAGGTAAAGAAAGACATGGAAAAGGGGTGGAAATTCTGATTGCCTTCATCATCTTAGACCGGTGTTATCGAGCGGTACAAAAACACGTATCAAACCAATCAACTAACATGCAAGAGTGATAAAATCTCAGTTCTGGCCCAGACTCATTTGATATTAGTGCTAACATGCTGGTTATAGGTTCTAAGCAGGACAGTCTAAACGTCATTGTGAAAACTTGAAGTCAATTAAACACCAAAAGTCAAGAACCGAACGATTCTACAATAGAGGAATTCGACATTCAATTAAGATCATGCAACACATCAAAACATAGCTTTAGACTTCTACCGACAAATAATCACACCAAACCTCAAACTCCCCTACGACTAACATGAGCATTGTCCTCAATGATCAAGAGAGAGAGAGGATAAGGTGGAACGAATATACCGCACGGTGAAGGAGAGAAGCCGGAGATGGAATCCCGGGTCAAGTAACCTGTTCAGGACGAGGACCTGAATCAGGGGTACCTGTAGAAAACAAGGGAGGGCACACCACTCAAACACAACCCATAGTCGACAAGATGAGAGTACGAATGAGATGTGTGATCCAACAACATGACAAGTTCAAAGCCAGAAATGAAAAGAGAAAATCAGAAGTCAAACACAACAAAAACATGCAGTCATAAACAGGAATAAAAGAAAGGAAAAATCCAAAGTCCTGAGAAGTGGTGAGTGATCCTGTGGCTCTCAGTGGGGTGGTGGTCGTGGGTGCCCAGGCCACTGTGACCATGGATGGTAGCCGTCAAACGGGGGAGGCGGTGGAAAGACTGCCCAAGTGCTGGAGGGGCCGGACTCAGAGTGGAAGCTCTCCTGGTAGTAGTAGGACTGATGCTGCTGCCAGTACTGAGAATGCTGAATCTGAGTAATCTGGATACCCTGAAACTGCTGAACCTCATGCACCTGAGCAAGCTGCTGTCCATAGAACTGCTGGCTCTCAAAGTCCCTAGCGTTGTACGCCTCTAGGTCCTGAACTCTCCTGTTAAGATCCTGTATCGCCGCACTGTCTCTCCTCTGTCCCTCACGAATATCCTCCACTACGGTCGTGAGGCGACCCATCCCCGAGATAAGCTCATGAAGTGAAGTAGGGTCGATCTCTACATCCTCCTCATCACTGTCATCATCTGAGACCCGACAAGTCGGAACCAGAAGGTCTGTGATCTGAGCTGTAGGTAGGACAATCCTCAAGAGAACTGGTCGAGGCTAGACAAATGCTGGAGTAGGACCAAAAGCATCAAGGCACTCATACCCACGCACCAACCTGGTCACAAATCCTCCTCCCAGCAGAACACCAATAGTGTCATTAGCTTGTATCTGAAGGAGAGCTCCTAGCACTAAATCACCTAGATGCAGCTTGATGCCCCTCTCCAAGCAATAAAAGAGAAACAAATCTCTGACTGAGACTACACCTGGAGAGGAGGATGACTTCCTGTGGGTGATGGAGTGCCGGAAGAAGTGATGGAGGAGCTTCAGCATAGGCCGATTCACTTCTGTGACCTTGGATGAGCGAGCTGAATAACCTCTAGTCCTTGGTGCAATTTCCTTGAAGAATGCACTCTTGGCGTCCTCCGCAAGAGAAGACATGAGAGCCAACCCAGAGAGCTCGCCACTTTGAACCTTCACCCACTCATAGAACCCAAGGCGGTATCCAAACTCGTCAATGGAGCACACACGCGCCATCCCGTCGAGCCTGAAGCGCACACAAACCTCACTAGTGGTCTCGTGACACTCCACGGTGAGAGTGCTCAAGAACTCCTTTGTAGGCCACTCATACGCCCTCTCGTCAACCTCCAAGAGCGGCCAAATACCGGCTCCATCAGCTAAAGTCTTCAAAGCATCCAACCAACCATCATGACTCTGCAACCCCTCAAAATCAAATCTACCCTGCCTCGCCACAGGCCATCTTGCCATAACCTGATAACGACTGTAAGCCCGATCCCTGGGGTCGAAGTCGAAGATCCTCTGAACCACTGACTCAGGAGGGTCGACGCCACGAGGAGCTGGAGGCGGCGAAGGCGACCGTGGTGGAGGAGCAGAAGACTCCCCAGTCTGTCCCTTCCGCTTCTTGGAAGCTGGTGCCTTGGATCGCTTGGGGCGGAGGATGAAGAAGCGGCTTTACCCTTAGGAGGCATCCTGCAAAAGAAGTGCAAACAAAGAATCAACACGAAGGGCACACTCCTAACACAAACCCTATCAAGGCGCCTAGTCATAACACATGATCAAAACATTGAACACAACATTGAGCACGATTCAAGATCATCAAGTTCAAGTGCAAACAACCTATGCTAGCAAAAATCAAATCACAGAGATCCACAGCCAAGCAAAAGGCATGCATAATGGATCAAAAACACGAATCAAGAACATATAAGCCTAAGTCCACACAATGTAAGGAGGAATACATAAAAATTAAACCAATGAGTGGTGATTAACCACACCCCTCCTCACATAAAGAATGGAATTCGGTCCCCGAATTCAGAACCTGTAGAAACAAAAGACACATCACAAAGATAGGCACGGAGTAGGATCACAAGTCAAACACTAACAACCACACCTAACTCCACCATTCAAATAAATCACGATAAAACAACATTCTGCCCCATCAAGCCACCACTAATCCTGTGCAACCATCCACCAATCAAGAATAATCAAATCAGCCACGAATCAAGAACAATCAAATCAGCCACCAATCAAGAACAATCAAATCAGCCACCAATCAAGAACAATCAATCAAGCTCACAAAGCCAAAATCGCTCAACAATGGACACAAGCAACGCCATAACCCCAAACCTGCTCACATGAAACCAAGCAAATCCCACACCCTAAACTAAGCAACCAAATCACACCCCTCACATCAAAATCCTAACAATCAAAATCAATGCCCAACTCCACAATTCAAAGCAAGCCAACAATATCAACATTCAAGCAAACCACACTACCAACTGCCAACTAACTCAAGCAACCAAATCAGAAATTCAAGCCAAAAGAAACCTGAGATTGGGGCAGGTTGGCGGGTGAGAAAAGACGACGGAATGGGAGAAGGGAGCCGGCGGGCAGGAGTGGCGGCGGCTGGCGGGCGGGATTGACTAGCGGAGCTTCGGCGGCTGGGGCTGGGCAGATGTTGGTGGCGGCGGCGGCGGCTGTGGGAAAGAGAGAGTGACGGGTGGGGCTGGGCAGTGGGCTTAGTGGCGGCTGGAGTCGGGTCGGTGGAGCGGAAGGGGTGGCGGCGGCTGGAGCTGGTCGGTGTGGTGGCGGCGGGCGGTTGATTGGAGTCGGCTGGGATCTGGTGTGGCGTGTACGGGATTTGGTGGCGGCGGCGGCGGCTGTGTGAAGGAGAGAGTGAGAGGGGTCGGGGTCGGGGGTGAGGAGGGAAGGGGATAAGGGGGGCCGGGTGGGTCGTTTGGTTCGGTTGGCTGGGTGGGCGGTCGGGCCGGTCGGGGGAGTCAGTGAACCAAAACCCAAACCGAGAAATCAAGTATCAACCGAGCCAACCACAAACCAAACCGAAAAAAAAATGCAAAGGGAAAAAAAACAGGTGCACGGCGTGCAGGGGTGCACGGCGTGCAAGGCTGCACGGCGTGCACCGCGGAGCTGAAAATTTTTTCGAGCCTCCTGGACAGCCCGTGCACCAAACCGTGCACCTCCTCAGCCTAAAATTAACTTTTCACCTCGACGAATAACGACCAAAACACCATCAAATCAACCCAAAACGGACCCCGAACTTCAGAATTTCAACGCCTACGAGACCACAAAGGACACCACAACAACTCAAGGACCTTGAACACCACAAAAACACGCAATCACACAATCAAAACAAGAAGAAAAGACATGAAAGACCCTCGGGTTGCCTCCCGAGAAGCGCTTGTTTAACGTTTAAGCTCGACGAAGCAAGGAGCACTCAAGGCACGACCAAAGACAAGACCTCAACAGTACCTATAGTATCACTAACAACATAATGCTTAAGTCTATGGCCATTCACCTTAAAAGGTTCGGTTTGGATGGAGAGATTACCTCGATGGTGCCATAAGGAAAAACATGAGTTACCGTAAAAGGGGCCGGACCAACGAGACCTCAATTTCCCGGGAAAAAGCTTGAGCCGAGAGTTGTATAGGAGAACTTGATCACCAACTTTGAAATCCTTGCCCGGCTTCAAACGGGAATCATGAATGAGCTTCGTCCTCTCCTTGTAAAGCTTTGCATTCTCATATGCATGATGGCGATACTCCTAGAGCTCATGTACCTGAAACTTACGCTCTTCTCCTGCGAGACTCATATCAAGGTTTAGAAATTTCAATGCCCAATAAGCTCGGTGCTCGAGCTCTACCGGCAAATGGCATGCTTTGCCATAGACCATCCTATAGGGATAGTGCCTATAGGGGTCTTGTAGGCCGTGCGGTAGGCCCATAGAGCGTCATCAAGCTTCTTCGACCAATCTTTCCGTGATTGGTCGACCGTCTTCTCTAAGATTCTCTTAAGTTCCCTATTGGTCACCTCGGCTTGGCCACTAGTGTGAGGGTGATACGAGGTGGACATCCGATGAGTGACGCCGAACCGGTGGCATACTCTATCGAATTGCCCTTGAAAATGAGTACCTCGATCACTGATGATAGCACGAGGGGTACCAAAACGGGTGAACAACTTAACAAGAAACTTCCCTACGACTCGGGCATCATTGGTAGGCAAAGCTTGTGCCTCCGCCATTAGACACGTAATCTACCGCAACTAATATGTACTTGTTACCATGCGAAGTAGGAAACGGTCCCATGAAATCAATCCCCCATATATCAAATATTTCTACCACTAACGAGACATTTTGAGGCATTTCATTACGGGAAGAGATGTTACCTGAACGTTGACACGCATCGCAAGATTGACAAAGTCTTGACAATCTCGGAAGATCGAGGGCCAAAAAAATCCGGACTCAAGTACCTTGCGAGCCGTACGATTTGCTCCATGATGTCCACCCGAGGACCGGAGTGGCAATGTCGCATGATGTCCTTAGACTCTCCATAAGTGACACATCTTCTAATCATACCATCCGAGCCAACTCGAAATACAAAAGGATCGTCCCAATAGTAATGTTTCAAATCCGCAAAAACTTCCTTTTGTCTTGAGTGGAGAGGCCCTCCTTCAAGTCTCCACTAGCAAGATAGTTAGCCAAATCCGCGAACCAAGGTTCCTTGAACTCTAAAGTTGCTATAAGCGAATAATAGCTCATCGGGGAAGTTATCATTGATCTTTCATTACCATTGTGTACCATTTCCGCCTCTTCCAAGCGAGACAAGTGGTCGGCCGGCTACATTCTCGGACCCCTTCTTATCTCGAATCTCATATCAAACTCTTGCAATAGAAGGACCCATCGGATAAACCCTTGGTTTAGCATCGGTCTTAGATAGAAGGTACCTCAAAGCTTGGTGGTCCGTGAAGACAATAGTGTGAGAAAGTAACAAGTAGGACCTAAACTTATCAAAAGCAAACACTATGGCCAAGAGCTCCTTCTCCGTAGTTGTGTAGTTCCTTTGAGCATCATTGAGAGTCTTACTTGCATAGTATATTGGATGGAATCTCTTGTCGATTCGTTGGCCTAGAACCGCTCCGATGGCGTAATCGCTAGCATCACACATCAACTCAAATGACTTTGACCAATCCGGAGTAATGAGTATAGGGGCATTCGTGAGCTTACCCTTGAGGAGTTCAAAAGCTTGCAAGCACTCTTCAATCAAAACGAAATTCCACATCCTTCTCAAGAAGCCGAGTCATAGGAGTAGTTATTTTCGAGAAGTCTTTGATGAAGCGCCTATAGAAACCGGCATGCCCCAAGAAGCTTCTCACGGCTTTCACGGATGAGGGTGGAGGAAGTTGAGAGATGGTCTCCAATTTTGCCTTGTCAACCTCAATGCCCTTTTTAGAGATCTTGTGACCAAGAACAATCCCCTCATTGACCATGAAATGACACTTCTCCCAACTTAATGCAAGATTGGTCTTTTCACACCGACGCAAGACCTTCTCAAGGTTCCTCAAGCATTGGTCGAATGAATCCCCAAAAACCGAGAAGTCGTCCATGAACACTTCCATGATATCTTCCACGAAATCATCGAAAATGGCAAGCATACACCGTTGAAAGGTAGCGGGAGCGTTGCACAACCCAAAGGGGATCCGTCGATAAGCAAAAGTACCGAAGGGGCATGTAAATGTGGTCTTCTCGATGTCCTCCGAGGCGATCAGAATTTGGAAGTACCCGGACATACCATCCAAGAAACAATAGTACTCGTGACCGGAGAGACGCTCGAGCATTTGATCCCTGAAAGGTATAGGAAAGTGATCCTTCCTAGTGGCTCATTGAGTCGACGATAATCTATGCAAACACGCCACCCGGTGATCGTCCTTGTCGGGATAAGCTCATCCTTGTCATTAGCTACCCACCCTGATCCCTCCTTTCTTGGGACAACTTGCACGGGGCTAACCCAAGGGCTATCCAAGATAGGAAAGATAATCCCCGCATCCATAAGCTTAATAACCTCTTTCTACACAACCTCCTTCATGTTAAGATTTAGCCTTCTTTGTGGTTGCACAACCGGCTTGAAATCTTCCTCCATAAGGATCCGATGTGAACAAAATGTGGGACTTATACCTCGAATATCCGAGATGCTCCACGCAATAGCTCTCATGTACTTCTTGAGGAGCTCCACTAGACGGTCCTTTTGCTCGGGTAGAAAGCTCAGAATTGATGATGACCGGTAGCTTAGAATCTGGCATGAGAAAAGCATACTCCAAATGTGCGGGAGAGGCTTGAGCTCAAGAGTAGGTGGTTCTTCATAGGAGGTCTTTACCCTTCCACCTTCGGGAGAGCAACAAAAACTGTTTCACCCTCTAACTTGTCTCTCCCTTCATCAGGTAAGCCACTTGAGCTTTTAACTCCGGGGTGCCTAAATGTTCCTGCACATCCGTTCTAAGGCAAACATCCAAAGAATCTCGACACACGAAGTTAGAAATACTACACACACTAGCCGAAGCAATAGTATCACAAGAGTACTCTAAATCATCTTGTGCGTGAGCAAACTTCATGCCATCGGCTATGCAAAATGTGACACTCTCTTGTCCTACTCTCAATGTCAATTTTTTCGTCATGCACATCAATCAAAGCACGAGAAGTAGCTAGGAATGGTCTACCAAATATCAATGAGACATCCACATCATCGGTATCTATGACCGCAAAGTCAACTAGGAAGACAAAAGGGCCTACTTTAACTAGGAACATCATCAACAATCCCCCTAGGACTCTTGGTCGACTTGTCCGCAAGTTGAATGTACATACGAGTTAAGCGAAGATTAGACAACCCTAGCTTCTCAAATATGCAATAAGGCATGACATTGATACTAGCACCTAGATCTGCAAGACCATTAGCAAGAGAAATATTACCAATAACACAAGGGATAGTAAAGGTACCCCGATCCTTGAGCTTTTGGGTGGACTTTGGAGAGAACGGCGGAGCATTCCTCATTAAGGTGGACTAGAGATGTCTCCGGTAGCTTTCTCTTGTTGGTGTAGAGTTCTTCATGAACTTAGCATATTGGGGCATCATAGTCATTGCTTCGGGAAACGGAAGAGAGAATTGCATTTGACTAATCCGCTCCACAAACTTCTTGAAAACCCTTTTCAAGGCCATCCTCTTTCAATCGAGAGGGGTATGGAGGCTTAGGCTTGTATGGAGATCAACCGGTGCGGGAGGAGAGACCGGTGGGCGTTTCTCGATGTAGCCTTATAGGTTCCTTGGCAACCTTAGTGCTCACATTACCCGTAGGAGGTTCGACTTCAACCTCAACTTACATCGAAGGAGGATCATTAATATCATCATATCAACCATTAGATTAGGTCTTGTAACTTTTTAGAGTCAATTGGGGTAAGGTTGTATCTTGCAAGGGTCTCACTTCTCAAGGTCACACCTTGCAATGTTGGACTTTGGGGTTGATCTCGGTATTGGAAGGTAAAGTGCCCGAGGGTCGCTCCGAGGTGCCTTTAATATGTCCTAATTGTTTTTCCCCAAATTGGCAATGAAGCTGTTGATTTTAGGTTGGTCATTGCCGCATTGGTGTTTTTGAGAGATCGAAGAAAACCCCTCTTATTTTTGAGGAGGCTTTTTGAACCCGGGTGGTCCTTCACCTCTATGGTTGTAATTCCCCGGGGGGTGGACCTGGAAACTTGATTGGTGTCCACTTTTTTTTTCATTGTTTCCCCCTTGGTGCCCTGACCTTGGGGTCTTTGAGTCCTTGGCTACCTTGGTTTAGGTTATTCCTTGAGTCCATTGGTTCCTTTGATAACCCTTTAACCTTTTGTAACCCCTTGATTTTGGTTGTACCCCTTTTGCATAACCCACCTTGACTCCTTGGGTTGGTAACCTTGGTTAGACTTTTTTGTCCAAGGTCGGTTAAGTTACCTTGATAGTTCCTTGGGGGCTGAAAATTCCATGGAACCTTGCTTTGGGAAGCTTTACCTCCTCAAGGTGCCTTGGCCAAGTTGGAGTGGGGAAGGCAAGCATCTTCGTGCCTTGACCCCCACAAATTAACAATTAAAAAGAAGACTGGAGGGTTCCCAAGAGATGATTGAACCTTGGAGGGAAGTTAGGATGCTTAGGTTATTATTGGGATGCCTGCATGATTAGACATGAGGAGCGCAACTGGGTATTTCATTCGATGCCCCGGTAATTATGTTTTCCATAGGGGTAATCCTTTGGTGCTAACACTTATAGCTCTAAGTCTAGGTGTGTCCTTATTTTAGAGTTGGAGGTTTTGTGGACAATCCTTGTCTTATTGGCCATCTCCCAAAGAGTTCGAGGATCCTCGGGAGTGAGCGTCCTTAACACCCCGGCGGTTGGGTTGATCATTGTATTTCAAAGCAAGGGACCTAGCAAAGAATATCCGCCAAGCTCCATTCGGGAATTTTTGTGATGAGGACAAGACCGAAAAGGGTTTGGGAAAAACCATTGCAAGTTATGGAAAAACCCTTCTCCTTTTGTTGTGTGAAGTGGTTGATTCGATCCCGGATTGAAATGGGCATAAGGGGGGAAAGAACTCCTCGGGAAGGCTTCGGCTAGTCCCTCCCTGTAGTGAATGTTTAAAAGGTTGGTTTCCAACCAAGACTTGGCTCACCTTTTGAGGTGAGAAGGGGAAGAGTCGGAGTCGATACAATCCGGGTGAATTGATCATTCTTAACGTGTCAATATCTCCAGAAGTCCTTGGATGCCTAGTGGACATTCACCACAATCATTGAAACCCCTCCCATTTGAACCATTTGGTCATATTAGGTTGAGCCAAAGTTCCTGCATTGAGGGTCTTGCACGTACTCGAGGGCCCTTCGAGGGTTGGGAGCATAATCGGTGTGTGCGCCTCGCACCCTCTTTGCGATTGTATTCATTAGTGTGATTGAATGTACCTTGGACATGCTCCTCTTGAGGACATATGTGGGTGAATGCGTCAACTTCTTCTTCTTCAATGTAGGAGGGGGGAAGTGGTAGGGATTAGAATTGTTTAGTCCTGTTGTGCTTGAAGAGGCTGAACGCCTATGCAACCAAAATCTCCTGAAAAAGCACAACAAACCACCCGGTAATACCGATGGGGATAATAAAGTAAACAAAGGCAAAAGGGAGCAAAAAGTAAAGCGGAAGGAAGTGAAAATCGGCCACTAATGCTTTCAAAGGAATAGAGAGGGCCCCCGGCCGGCGCCAAAAATTGTAAAATGATTTTACCAAGGTCGTATTCCACGGGGGGCCTCTCATAAAAAATATACCTTTATAACGGTCTGACATTTGAAAATTGGTTGGTTTGATCGAGAAAATCGAAACAAAGGTAAAGAAATCAATACAACAATGATTAAAAGAAAAAGGTGGTCAAATAAAGACAAGGGGGGTTTTTCTTTGGTGGGTTTTTTCATCATGCTCAAATGACTAATTGAACAAACAACCAATTAAGATCGAGTTTGCATTCGGATGACCTGCATTTCACTTCTAAGATAATGATCCGTAGCACTAATTATCCTAATCCTCAATTAGGCTCTCGTCTCAAGTAAGTGAAAAAAAGGTCATTTAAGTGTTTGATGAAATGCCAAGAAACCCAAAATACCTTTAAGATCTATGAAAAGGTAGGACAACACTCTCATATCAATGCCCTCATAAAGATTCCCCAAAAAGCTTTTCAAACTCAATTGAATGAAAATCCAATGCACACCAAGGGTTCGTAAAATGCCAAGAGAGAAATAGCGAAAATGGTTGAAACAAGTGATCTAATCTCTTAGAAACACTCATTCAATCCTAGCCACAATCTATGCAATCCAAGCACTTATATCAATCCATTGAATGGGCCAAATAAAAGCAAAAAGGATAAAATGGATTAAAAAAGCTGGGGAAACATCCTATAAACCAAGATCAATATGGGGAAAATTCTTACAATACCCCTATATAGCACAACTAATCTACCATCCAAGATGAACCCTAGAAAACAGCCCCCATGGAAAGGGGGTAAAGAGAAAAGAAGGAAGAATGGTACCAAGAACACCTGGTGAACCCGAGATGTTTCAATTCTCCACTTGTAAGCACTTTCCCAGGTTTGTTGGCTTCAATCCTAGATCCAAGGCTTCAAATTGCTCCCAAAAAAAGTGTTCTTGGGTTTGAGGGTTCGTGGGTATGTGTTTGGGGTTCAGGGGATGAAAGAATTCCTCAAAAATGGAAAAAAAGGTATTTATAAGTGCGGGGGCAGTGAACGGGGTGCACCGCCGGCGGCACACCTGCACGCGTGACCCATGCACGGCGTGCACATGCACGGCGGGACCCCTGCATTGCAGAAAACCGATCTTGTAATGCTCAATCTCCTCGTCCGGATAAATGACCTCCGTTTGCTCCATTCGCTCCTTGCATCCGTATTTTGATGCCATAACCTAAAATGCACAGAGGAAAACTCCAATAGACCCGAATTTGGCTCCAAAGGGCAACCGGACAAAAAATGACACTTTGCACAAAACTTCAATAAAAGATATAATCATGTCATTTCCGAATAAACCGGGCATTTCAAAGGACATTCATAACTTAAAAGCACTAATTAAAGTCCATCAGCAACCCTAGGGATAATTCCATTACCAACTCGACGTGTCGTAGTACAGGTAGGGCACAAATTTTTCCATTTATGGATGGTTTTTGGAAAAACCAAATCAAAAGTGCCCCTAAAGATCGAGAGAAGACAACCTTTACCACCTTATGGGGGAACATTTTGTTTAAGGGATGCCCTTTGGATTAAAAAATGCAGGGGCAAAATCAGCGGGCCATGGAACTTTTCCCTTGATAATAAAGAAATGAAGTGTACGTAGACGACATGATAGAAATCCAAGAGTGGAAAAAGATCACAAGGACGCACTCCTTAGATTATTTGAAAGATGAAAGTATAGTCCGCTTGAATCCTAAAATGTCCTTCGGGGTCACCTCGGGGAAGTTGGGTTCGTATAGTGAAAAAGGGATTGAAGTGGATCCAGAAAAAGTCAAAGCAATAGTCGAAATGGAGCGCCACATACAAAAAAACAAGTAGAGGTTTTTGGGTGTTTGAATTATTAGGACGCTTCATCCCCCATTTGACCTCTACGTGCGAGCCACTATTTGACTCCTCAAAAAGGATCAACCTGTTAATTGGGACATGAATTGTCAGTTAGCATTTGAAAGAGTAAGAATATCTACGAAAACCACCAGTCTTGACGCCTCCGACACCGGGTAAACCACTGTTGCTATACTTGTCCATTCTTGAAAATTCTGTAGGGGCAATGCTCACCCAGCAAGATGATTCAAGGAAGAAGGAGCACGCTATCTATTACACGAGCAAGAAGTTCACGGATTATGAACTCGATACTCTAATTGGAAAAAAACTTGTGGGAGCACTTGAATGGGTGGCAAAAAGATTAAGGACACTAAATGTTGTATTTACAACCCATTGGTTTCAAGATGATCTATAAAGTATATATTCGACAAGCCTGCCTCACAGGGCGCACGCAAGGTGGCAAGTCCAAATCTGATTATGACATCGTATATGCGGCCCAAAAGACGATTAAGGAAACCCAATAGCCGATCACTTGGGGAACTTCCAATTCAAAACCCCGACCCCTTTTCTAATGGAATTTCCCAAAATGAAAATATCTGACCCGGAAGAAAAAAGAAGAAATACTCATTAATAGTCAGGCATGGGTTTATGAAATTTGACGGAGTCTCTAATGACTAGGGTATGGGATAGGAGCAGTGTTCATGTCGCCCGAAGGGAAAATATACCCATTACAGCAAAACTGACATTCTACCTGCACCAAAATGTTGCAGAATATGAGGCGTGCTCATTCGGCATCCCCACGGCCTTAGAAAATGGGTATAAGAAGACTGAGGGTTTATGGAGATTCTTCCCTCGCATATACCAACTTAGGGAAGAATGGGAAACACGAGACGGGAAAAGTCATCCGTACCAGAAACACATCAAGGAAATGATGTTCGATTGAAAGCATCGAGCTAGAAAAATCTCTAAGTGGATAACCAAATAGCCGACGCATTAGTACATTGTCGTCAAAGGGATAAAAATCGATGATCTAACGATACTCCCTGCATCCAAATTAAAAAACAAGATTCTCATCACATAGAAATATAGAAGAAAGTTGGATGGAAAACCCTGGATTATGACATACAGAATTATCTACAACACAAAAAATACCCGACTGGAGCATCAGAAAAAGATAAGAGAACCCCTGCGACGGTTTGCTTTAGGGTTCTACATCATAGGGCCCCTTATCAAACGAAAATTTGATGCTCTTTTAAGATGTGTGGACCCCTGAAGGGAATCCGAAGAAATTTAGAGGGGGGAAATTTGGTACACTTCGGGGGCCATGGGAAAAAAAAACCCCCGGGGATACTACGGGAAAAGGGGGAAGTGATTGAAGTTAGTTTGGGGAAATCCCCCAAAGTCAAATTTTTGCAACGAACTCACCCCCCCCATCTCATAAGTTGCTCGAACATATTTGGGGGAAAATGTGATTGGGGATTGGCCCAAAGGGTTAAGGCATCGTTTTTTATTTTTCCCCCAACTTTTTCCAAAATGGGTCGAACGGGTTTTTTATGTCGCATTTAAAAAGGGGTGTTTTTAAAATTTTTCAAAAAGGAAAATTTTAAATTGTAGGGTTCCCGAGGAAAACAGGAAACCCAAAAATTTTAAAAAAAGATGGGGATAAATTGCGACCAATTAAATTAAAAATCAATAGTTCCAACGAAAAAAAAGGGGGTTGGGCAAAAAAAATAAAAAGTTGCCAAAAAATTTTTTTCTTTCGTGATTGGCAAAAAAGCCCCCTTTGCGCCCATGGTTACGTACTTCTTTTTAAACTAAAACCGGGGCACCCCTTTAAACTAGATATTGGAAAAGCCGTGCTCCCCCAAAGAAGTCCCGGGAGAAAAACCATCTCTCAGGGTTTATGGAAGCAGAGTTTTAAAAAAGCTAAAATGGAAAAGCCCGTTATGATCAACTAAAATGGTAAGGAAAAGGACTTGCCCCCATTGCCCACATCACTCATACCAAAGAGGGCTCATCAAGCATTTGAAAAGAAGGTGAAACCAAGGCAATTTCCGGGGGAAGGGGGGCTATTCAAAAGAAACTACCTTCCACAGGGGGACCCAAGGGAAAATGGGGGACCCCAACTACAAGGGGGGGGCCATATATGTAAAAAAAAGGCTTTCTGGGGGGGGGGGAGTTTTTGATTTTATGAACGGGGCAAGACGAACCCTAACCCAATTAACTCTGTTTCATAAAAAATACACCCTGAAAAAAAAAAAAAACCACATTTTCGCTTGAGAAAGACGTTATCGTAGTAAATTCTATTTCCAGGGGGGTTCTTATTTTCCCACTTGACTCTTTTTCTTTTATTTATCAAAAAAAAATTTTAAATGTCGATATCAATAACCCTTTTTATTAATCAAGAGAGATTTTTGATTCACCCTCGGTCGTTAGCCCACGGATTTAGGGAAAGTATTTTTGAAATACAAAAAATAGAAAAAAAAACAAAACAGAATATAAAAAAGGGACCCCATGAATCACAATTGTCTCGTTATCCAAAATCACAGGGGCCAGAAGAACGCGGCGCGGAAGCAGTGATAATCTTCAGATTTTTTTTTTCGTATGAACCATTGGTTTCGCGGGCCATGGTAAGACTACAGGGCGGGGCAGCGACCCCCAACCAAAGAGACATTGTGGGGGATCCCTAAAAGAATTGCCTTTTTAAAAAAAAAAATTTTAGCCACGTTTTCCCAAAAAATTCAAAAAGGGCCCCCACCCCAGAGGGGGGAAAAAAAAAACAAAATTTTTTACGGGACCTCATGATAAATCACCTTTTTTGATAACATTTTTTTATAAAAGAGAGCACGACCCCAAAACACATGTTATTTAAAAAAAAATTATAAAGCATTTTTTCCATAAAAATTTTCCCTGAGCATTGACCAAACTTTACATGTCCCTGATCATCTTTAGTTTTTAAATATGTGGGTAGTTTGCATCGAGATGGTTTCCCGGCAAAAAAAGAAGTGTACAAGAAAGAAAGTGGTGGGACACCGAAAAAAGGGG
>CM068299.1:12071504-12250736 GCA_034768395.1 Linum lewisii
CTCAGATGGTGCGCATTTTCGTTGGTAAATTTTGTTCTTAGAATCCCTAAGGGTGGAAAGTAAAAGGAACACCAATAAGATTGTATCATTTGTGATCAAGAGAATTATTGTTGATGGAAAGCGAAACTAGGATTTGCATTATTAGTAACCCCTCATTATTAAATTTCCAATTACACGTGGATTGCACAAGTGTGCTCTATGGGCTTCTATAACTAACACTGGGTGCTTAGCTCTGGTGAACGGAATTCTGTGCACCCGCCCTTTGTAGTATGTAGGGTCACCCCTTCTGGTGTGTATCGGACATTCCAGATCCGTAGCAGGCGCTGTCTGAATCTTGATGTTCTCCTTAGCACGATGGAAATCGGGATTTGCAGATCTTGCAGTAGTTCCCGTATATCTCTGGGGAAATCTGGGTAGAAATCCCTGAGTTTGCCCAGTGCCTCTAGATGTGTCTTTATGAACTGCAGTCTGTGCATCCGTGCGATCTTCGATTGCAGATCTTCTGGGAGACGAGAGAAAATCTCCATGTAGAGAGAGAGTTGGAGATATTTCAGAACTTACTTCGGGATAGATTTCGAGGGCGAAATCTTATAAGAGGGGAGGAATTGCAACATCCCATCACGACCGTACCGAAAATATTAAAGTCTAAATTCGGCACCAGTGAACAGTGGAGGGAGAGTCGGTGGAAATTGAGAAAAAATTCACGGTGGAAAGGGAGGGAGACAAAACTCATGTCCTCATCAAATAATTAAAACTGAATTATTACTAAAAAAAACAAAAGGTTTAGCAGAGAAAGTTTTAACAATATGGGGCCTTGCGTTCGGGCTGTAAATGGATTGCACAATTTGGGGTCTTGCGTTCGGGCTGTAAATGGATTGCATAATATGGGGCCTTGCGTTCGGGCTGTAAATGGATTGCACAATTTGGGGCCTTGCATCCGGGCTGTAAATGGATTGCATAATTTGGGGCCTTGCGTTCGGGCTGTAAATGGATTGCACAATAGGGGGTCTGGCGTCCGGGCTGTAAATGGATTGCACAATAGAGGACCTTGCTTCCTGGCTGTAAATGGAAAGCACCAACTTCAAAGTACGGATCCTTACTCATTGGGTATATTCGGCACTTTCAACTCTATTGAGGACCCTTCCAAAATCGTGTTACTCGAAGTTTATATTTGTATCACTTTTGGTAAAAGCAATACAAATTGGGGCAGTTATGGTAACCATATTTTGTCCGGGTCCTCGTTCTTTTTAGTAAATTTAAAGTTCTGAAACTCCGATAGCCGGGCACGCCATCTTAAAATTTGTTTTTTTTTTAAATGGACGTTTGAAGACAAAAAAACCATCTTTGATGAATTGGTATCCGAAGAACTACGATTCCTATCTCTAAGCGCATGCGGGTATATCGAAATTATGGCTTGTAGGCTCTAAGAGGAAAATAGGATCGAACTTTGGGTTTAAGGCCCATTACGATTTTCTAGAAGAGTGGGCTGAACTCAATAACGAAAATATGATGGGCTCGGCCCAACTCTGCCATCTAGCCGACATTTTGGACTCAGCCCGACTGTGTAAGCCTGGTCAACTCGGCCCAATTCAATTTATGTCAAGCAGCCACCTAGGCCCAGATTTGTCCCATTTCAGCAATGTGTTAGGTTAACAAAGCACATTCAAACCCAAGAATTAGGATCCATTTGGGACAAATCTGAAGCCTTCTTCCATTCACTATTGTTTGACTTTAATGGCCATGGACAAGTGTTGTTTGACTTTAATGGCCATGGACAAGTGGGGAAGGGTGTGTGCAATTTCTATAAAATGGAGCTTTGGGAGCCACAAGAGGGAGCAGAGAGAGAGGAGGAAAAAGAGAGTTGAGAGGAGAAAAAAGAGTAGAGAGGAAGAAAAGAGAGCAGAGAGGGAGGAGAAACGGAGAAAAAAAGGAAAGAAAGAAAGAAGAGAAAACAGTTCATATCCTACATTATTATCCATTCCAACTCCTCACTTTTACACTATCACAACCTCACCCCTTCTTCATCACTAATCCACCTCCCCTTCATCATTCTACCCATAGCACTCCACATTTAGCTCCATTTTTACCCAAAGTGTTCCACACCTACAAGAAAACACAATCCAAAATAAAGTGTACATTCAAGATCCAAAGACTAAACTCAAAATAGATAAAGAAACCATCCAAAAACCAAGATCAAAGCAAAGGAGTGAAGGATCAAAGGCTAGAGAGGTGATACAAATAGACCGAAAATTACACTCAAGGTGAGCACTCTCAACTACGTCAACTTCATAATCTCATCATTCATGCATCATACTCTATTTCATGTTGGTTCCCTTGACTAAAAGTGCTTATTAGTCTCAATCACATTTCAAGAAATAAACATGTTTAAACCATTTGGACGAAACATATAAGCCCTCACTCAAAGCAAGTATGATGACCAAGTAGATATGAGAAAAAAGATTGGTGTCCACTCTTGCTTACCACTAAATATGTGCAACGCTTAAAAACAAACAATAGACCGAAACATTTCACACGTGCAAATACTTGTTTCACTTAAATTGAGTTGTGTTGGTAAAGCTAATTAATGATTGACAAAAGGGTAACAACGACTGAATGAGTGGATACAACCCTCTTAACCATCCAAATACAGCACTTCAAACACAAAAAAACAGCCCTTTTAACACCCAAACTCAGCCCTTTAAACCACCCAAAAACAGCCCTTTAAACACCCAAACTCAGCCCTTTAAACCACCCAAAAATAGCCCTTTAAACCACCCAAAAACAGCACTTTTAACACCCAAAACAGCCCTTTAAACCACCCAAAACGTCAAAACAACCCAGAAATTCAGTCACAAGATCATCCCTGAACAACCTAGAAACTCAGCACTTCAAACACTCAAACAAACTCAAACTCAGCCATGTTTTAAGCACCCAAAATAGCTCTTTTAAACAAACCCCAAACAACCTTTTAAACCTAGAAACTCAGCCACCCCTAAACAAGCCAAGGAATCAGCTTACTAGCTATCAAAATGACCCCAAAAAAAATAACCCAATAAACAGCCTCATTATTCACCCCCAATCAAACCTCATATGTAACCCGAAGGAACTCACTGAACAAACCGTGTATGTAGTGACACTAAACCCACCACAAAAACCGATTTTGCACAACCCACATCCAACCCAACGAAACTCACCCACACGAATTAAAATTTAAATTCCTCTCTAATCATCAAAACCAAACGTTACTGATACTAGACCCCCAGAAATATTAGTTTAGACAAAACACTTTAGTACAGTATACTAAAAATTAAAATACCTGAGTTACGAAGTTCTTCCCAAGGATGCTCGTTCTGTCCGATCCATCTCCACGTTTCTCGAACCGTTTCGACAAAGCCCTCAGACATGGTCGCACCTCTTTAAAGTCCCCGATCGCTACCAACCCTCCTCCCTGTTCGTGAGTGAGCGAGAAAGTGAACAAAATTGGTTTGTGGAAAATAGTAGAATAAGAGTCGAAAAAGTATTGTTCTTGTCGGACGAAACTAGATCTGGAAATAGAATCGAGTAAGACGTAAGAAATAAGAGGAAACTTGTTTGGATTTTGCAATGAACGAATGAACTGAAAGCTATGTCATCTGGTGAACAAAGAAGAAAATAATGAAGAAAGAAGAAAGTGAAAGAAGGAAAGAAGGAAAAGGTGGATCAGATTTTAGAATTGAGGTTAGGTTAAAAGGATTATTAACTTTTTGGTACTTTCTTGACAATTCAACTTTCGGTGCTTAAACTATAGAGAAATGAGAGATAAAATATAATTATTTAAAAGTAGTACAACCGGTTTGATGTACCGTTTTTACGATTTGATCCCGGTCGAACCTTCAACCCTTGAACCTCTCATTTTACTGGTTCAATGACCGGTCTAGTCTTAACAACATTGGTTAGAAACAACAGGTTTAGGTGATTTCGTTTGTGATTTCATTTAAAACGATCGTGCCGAGTTTAATTTTTCGTTGGGCCGAATTTAACTCTTCGTTGGGCCTCCGGGTAGGGACAGATTAAAGCTGGCTGCGTTTAAAACAATATGACCAATAAATTCACATGCAATTAAATCAAGAAGTAAGTTAATCTAATGGTTAAGGCCTTGACTTAATAATTAGGGTCGTAGGTTCGAAACTCACCACATTATTTTATTTATCGCCTCCCAAAGAAGGACAATTCTAACCCGCTTAACGAATTCTATATTTAATTAAAATTTCACTGAGCTTCACCATTTCGATATAAAGTTTTAGGATATAATAAACGTTGGTATGCCAATAGTTAAGGTAACACGTCTAATATTTTGTTTACATAATATGTACTTTTTTTAGGACTCATCATGATATATGTTAGTACGCTAACGATTGTAGCGGCGCGTTGAAGGTATGTTCGGATATGATATTTAGAATTAATAGGCGTTAGTACGCTAGCAGTTGCGGCGACGCGTTCGATATTCCCTATTAAAATATACGTTTCTTTTATAATGAATAATAATAGATGTTGGTTAACAATTGAAGCGATACGTCAAGTACGTGTTCTGACTTAATATTTAAAATTAATAAACGTTAGTACGTTAGCAATTGCGGCGACGCGTTTAACATTTCTCTAATATAATATAACCTCATTTAAACTTAAAAATAGTAGACGCTAATACATCCGTAGTAGCTAGGAAGCTTCGAAATCTCCGAATATAAGGCGTTAGTTTTTATGTGATTGCATGAACGCGCCAATATTTCTCTTATATTTATTCCCTAATTAAAATAATATATTAAACCCCATTTCTTTAATGAACCCATCGTGCTAATCGTTGACAATAGTAGCGACGCACATAAAAGCAAAACAAATTATAACTCTCGAAACCCGATCATTATGGTATAAATAGAACGCAAGTCAAAATAAACCCTTTTAAATCGAACTACGTGGACTTTGATCCCGAAATTTTGGGTACGTAGGCAGTCAAAATTTTGACTCGAGTCCAACCTTCCTCTAACATTTCTCCATCCTAAAATAATCATTATATCATTTAACACACTCCCACAATAAAAAAACTTATTGTAGTCTAGCAGTACCGACTTCGAGTCGGGCGGAGCGGGTGTTAACCCTTCCCCGCACGTAACCGACCCCCGATCCTAGAATTTCAGTTTCGCAGACCTTTTGATATCCGGATCGAATCACGGCGGTTTGAACCGGATCCTCTGGGTGTTCGATCCACCCGAAGTAGATCGATGGCGACTCCAAAGAATCATTTTTAAAACTCATACCTCTCTTTTGCGCCTTCCGCGCGAGCCGACCCAACTCACGGTGACGTTGCTAAGCGACGGTCACGTGCAATACGCCAAGGGTGCGGGGAAGGAGTGCGTTCCCGGACGGAAACCTCCGCGACAGTAAGGATTTTGTACGGATGATTTCGAGTTTCTAACCCGTTTATGTTAATCGATGTTTATTCAGACTTAGATGAGTTTTCTCCTAAACCCTAATTCAAACGTTTTGATCCTGACAACTTGATCACTTGTTAGTTTCTTAGTTTATCTTTGATTTGCAGGTCTGACCATGAACGCATTTCATTCTAGAGTTTAGGAGGTCGTTAGGTTCCCCAATAGCTTGACCATAGGATTGGAAGAACCTAATCTCTTTGCATGATTTTGTGGCATTTCACTGTTCTTGATCATTCTTGAATTCTTGCAAGTTAGCTTGACCATAGGAGCTTGTAGGTTTGATAGAATATAATCTCTACGGCCTGACCATGGAGTAGAGATTACAAAAGGATTTGCCGAGTCATCTAGTTTGTTGAATTTCATCGATTGCATAGTTTCATCCATCTTAACCGAACTAGCGTGGATTCGAGTCTGAACAACCGCCTTAGTCTATCTTTGAAACCCCAATCTGTTTTGCTTGTTTTGTTTGATTTCAATTGCTTTCTTAGTTTCATTAGTTCAAAAAACCCATTTCAAACTAAACGACAAAACCCTGAATAGCTTATTCCACTATCGTTGAGTAATAGAAAAAGAGAGACCCTTGGGAAAAATGATCTCGCTAGAGCGATCTAGTGAGTAAAACTAGTGTGCATTAATTTGCGCACCAAGTTTTTGGTAGTGTGCATTAATTTGCGCACCAAGTTTTTGGCGCCGTTGCCGGGGATTTTTCTTTTTCTAGGAAAGACATTGTGCGTTTAAGCTTTTCATTCATTTTTCTTATCATCTCTTTTCTCTCCATCTTTTTCATGATTTACCTGGGTAGTGCTCTTGAGTTTTGAGATGCAGGATAACAGGTTTTATGGGCAATACCAAGGATGGTGCAATAATGGAGTACCATTCGACGAATATCAACAAGGATGGAATATATCAGAGCAGCCACCTTTGCCAATCTGGAATGAGGAACCACCACCCTTGCCTTCTTGGCCAGAGCCACAAGCTACACACTACTACCGAGATTACGAAGAGGAATATCTACATTCGCACCAGTACCAACAACAGGAGTCTTATACAGATTTTATGTTGAATAAGATCCTATCGACTCTACGAGCTCCTAATGTTGTGAACGTCGAGATTGAGCAACAGTATCAACTGATGGAAGAAGATTCTCGAGAGCTGGTTGAAGAAGAAAATGATAACCTAGCCCATGATTGTTGTGAGCTAGAGGTATCTGATGAAGAATCTTTCACAATGGTGGTAGATGAAGATGTGGAGCTTATCCATCTCTTGATTGAAGCTGAAGATGAGCATCTGGATAATGAGGAGTTATCCTCATTTATGCTTCCGTCGAGCCAGCCTGTAGTTCCAGATAGAGATGAGCACATGGATATCGAGGAGTCACCTTCATTGGTAATTCAGCAACTGAAACTGAGGAGGGCAATGATTCTGAGGTGTATGAGCTCAACTACAAGAGCAACTTGGATGACATTGGTGTGGAGCAGACTGCAATCATCGAGTATAACACACCATACTATCTCTTTCCTCCTCCGGTAGGAAAATTTGCGAAGAAAAGGTCATCCGAGCATAACCAATATCTACTTGAGCACCACTGACTACATCTTGATCCTTCTGGCGTGCTATTTGGAACTCAACCGCTAGCCCTGAAGAAGCTATTTGACTTCAAAGAACTCTTGAGTTGGGGTCCATAATAAGGTATCGTCTAGCTCAAAGACGTTAAAGAAAGAGCGCTTCATGGGAGGCAACCCATGTCTGGAGTCTGTTTTGAGTTTTTGAGTCAGTTGTTTTATTTTTATGTCGAACTTTTGTGGTTTTTGAGTTAGTGGTCTATTCTGTACCTTGAATGCTCTGATCTTGTTGTGAGGTTCTCTCCTGTTTCAGGATGTCCTTAGGTTCAACATGACTGTTTGTCGGTACTTAACTCTGAGCTCGCCGCCATCCATGACATCGACCTTCACCTTCCAGGTTCCCCGAATTCCTCTACTCTCTTTCTAGTCTTGTGAGAACGATGTCTAGTTTAAGTGTGGGGTGGTTTCGTGACAATGCATGCATGTTGGTTAATCGAGTTCTTGTCGTTTAATGGGTGGTGATTGTGCTTTGTTTTTCACTCTTTCACTGCTTCCCATTCTCATTGGCAATTAACTTTTCACATTGCTTAATATCTTTTTGGATTGTTTGGATTGCTTACCTTCTTCCATATGGTGAGATTGATGTGGTGCTTTTGCTTGACCAAATGTGTGTGTGCGAACCTGTATTATGACCATCTCCCACTCTTCTTGCTTGAAGTATTCTAGGAACTTGCCCTTATCGTGTTAGAGAACAGTTGACTTGTTAATGTGTAAGACTTGGTATATATAATGCTCAAATTCTCTAGTTCAATGCCATGATCGAGTCTAGATAAGGAATCTTTTAATTTCGTGCTTTTAATTGTTGTTAATGTTCCCAATCAGAGAAAATCTGATAAATGAGTGGTTTGGTATTGAAGTTGTGGGTCGATTCACGAGCTGGCATACGTGCCTGCCCATTGTTGTAGTCCCAAAGGGAAGTCTCAATGTGGCATTCTTCTTCTAACCTACTCCCGATCGTGGCTGGGGTCTAGGATAACGCAGAATTCCAAAGGTTTCCGGCTGCTCCGTACCCGTAGTATCCACACTGTACCGACCATTCAAAAATAAATGTTTGAAAAAGAAAAAAAGCAAAAAAAAGAAGAAAAATGAAATGCTCTTTAATTTTGTTCAAGTCGTGTTCCCTTGTCTAGCAAGTGTCGGGTTACTTCCTAGAGTATGTGTAGCGGAAGTAAGTATTGTCTTGCCTTTATCAAGTCAGGTTGTTCACTAGCTCGATAAAGTCTTGTTCCTCTTTTACTCTCGTAGAGTTTGGTTTTAACTGTGTGGTCAGTCGGGTAATCCTCTTGTTTGATAGAAGCACCATATACATCATTCTAGGAACCAAGAGGTTTCCAGTTTGTTCTTTCAGGTTAGTGCATTGTTGTGTAAAGTTCTTGCTTGAGGACAAGCAAAAGTCTAAGTGTGGGGTGATTTGATGCGTCTAATTATTGATGAATTCAGTCCCTTATATTATACGACATTTTTCGTATTCTACTTTATTGTTTTGCATGATTTTGCGTGAGTTTCATACCATTTGACTCTTTGGACTGTTTTACGACTTTGCATGTTTTTAACGCATTTCAGGGTGTATATAACGTTGTGGAGATTGATCCAGTTTCATTTAGAAACTATTATACTGATGTGCTTGGAATCCGTATGATTGGGAGCTGCCATAGCCCATTGGATCATCATCATTTAACGAAGAAAAATTAATTGCTTGAAAGGATACAGAGGAGATAAATTAAACAAGAGTTGGCATCAACATCATTAGATCATATGATAGAATCCATTGGAATTAATTTAGCTCATCACCATTAGCAAAAGGGATTGGCGTTGTAATTGAAATTGGTTTCAAAAGAAAGTTCAGCCCACTTGTTTATTTATGCTTTGGGCCTTTTACAAAGTGGAGGCGGCAACAGGAGAGAGCTATTTAAATGATGATTGGACGGAATCAAAAGGGGATTTTCATTCGGCCTTTGGCCAGGGAGAAAAGAAAAGAAACGGACGAAAAATTGAGAGAAGATGAAGAGGAGCAGGAGGCCACAGCTTCAATAAGAACAGGGAGTTTCATTGATTCTTTAAGATTAGGTTTACTTGGAGTAAGATGTCTTCTTCTCCAGTTTTCTTTTTCATTGTATCTCTGAGTTCTTCTATTTCTATGTCGAGCTAAATTCCTTAGGGTTGTTTAGATTAGATGAAGCATTAGTAAGGATTTTGTACGGATGATTTCGGGTTTCTAACCCGTTTATGTTAATCGATGTTTATTCAGACTTAGATGAGTTTTCTCCTAAACCCTAATTTAAACGTTTTGATCCTGACAACTTGATCACTTGTTAGTTTCTTAGTTTATCTTTGATTTGCAGGTCTGACCATGAACGCATTTCATTCTAGAGTTTAGGAGGTCGTTAGGTTCCCCAATAGCTTGACCATAGGATTGGAAGAACCTAATCTCTTTGCATGATTTTGTGGCATTTCACTGTTCTTGATCATTCTTGAATTCTTGCAAGTTAGTTTGACCATAGGAGCTTGTAGGTTTGATAGAATAGAATCTCTACGGCCTGACCATGGAGTAGAGATTACAAAAGGATTTGCCGAGTCGTCTAGTCTATTGAATTTCGTCGATTGCATAGTTTCATCCATCTTAACCGAACTAGCGTGGATTCGAGTCTGAACAACCGTTTTAGTCTATCTTTGAAACCCCAATCTGCTTTGCTTGTTTTGTTTGATTTCAATTGCTTTCTTAGTTTCATTAGTTCAAAAAAACCCATTTCAAACTAAACGACAAAACCCTGAATAGCTTATTCCACTATCGTTGAGTAATAGAAAAAGAGAGACCCTTGGGAAAAACAATCTCGCTAGAGCGATCTAGTGAGTAAAACTAGTGTGCATTAATTTGCGCACCAGGTGCCGCCTGCTCGCTGTGCCTACTACTCTCTCCACGATGCTACTGAGATGGTGCTCGCCACTGCTGCTGGGTGGGCGGAACAAAGGTCTGACTCTGCTGCTGGCTGGGCGGATCAAATGACTGACTCTGTTGCTGGCTGGGGGTAACGAAGGCCTGACCATGTGTCTGATCCCAATCCCAGTACTGCATGTACTGTGTCTCCTGGAAGTCGTCGAGGGGGTAGGAGTCTCTGTACCGTGGCCTTTGTGGCTCGCCAGTCTCAAACTGTGCAAGGTCGGGCTCCCACAAGCTCGGAGCAACTGGTACGTTACGCCGCTATTTGACGGTGCGTGTAGGCGGGATCCTCGCCTGTGACATCTCTGGCGCCGCGTAGTCATCATGCGGTGCATGTGTGGGCTGGGCAGGTGCCTTCCGTGGTATCCTCCGCTCAGGTGTCCTCTGTATAGCACCGGATGCATGCATGAGCGAGCGGAGGGTAGCATGCATCTCCCGCTGGTCCTGTGGTGTGATGTGCGGCTGTCCAGTCTTGACGTACAAACGCTCAATGTCATCGATCAAAAAGAAAAAAATAAAATAAGACGTCAGCAATCAACCTTCAAACGAAAAGCCAGCTAGCTAGTATGCATCCCTAAACCCAAACGATAAGTCTCCATGACGGTGCCTAGTCGTGACACAGTATGTCGTGTGTGTGCGTGGTACCAATGCGAGTACTCACTGTGGAAGCTCCAATCCTCGGCGTCTGATGTGACTTTATTTAGTGCATTTTGAGCCTATGATTGACCTATGAAATGCCTGTGTTTGATCGTGAGATGCCATGCTCTGTAGGCTTTTATTGATATTTTGCGCAAAGTGTCCATTTGTTGTTCGGTTGCCACTTTGGAGCCAAATTCGTGGTCTATTGGTGTTACCTTTGTGCATTTTCAGGTTATGGCATCGAAGTACGGATGACAAGGAGTCCTTAGGACCAAACGGAAGCCAAATCGGAGCTCGGATGAGGGAGAAATGAGCGAAGCAAAATTGCGGTCTGTGCAGATTTTAGGGTACACGACGTGTAGTTATACACGACGTGTAGTTCTACACGACGTGTATGCCCAGCAGAATCCTATTTAAAGACGATTTTTGGGGATTCTACTAATATTCTTTCATCTTCCTTGAACCCCAAACACATACCCACGAACCCTCAAACCCTAGAACACATTTTTGGAGCAATTTGAAGCCATTGGAGCTAGGATTGAAGCCAACAAACCTTAGGAGAAGTGCTTACAAGTGGAGAAGTGAAGATCATCACAAGGATTCATCCATGGTGTTTTTGGTGACCATTCTTCCTTCTCTTCTTTTTACTCCCTTGGCCATGTGTGGCTGAGTTTCTAGGGTTCATTCTTGGATGGGTATATTAGTTGTGCCATGATAGAGGCATGATTGTATAAACTTGCCATGATTGATCTTGGTTGTATGAGGATGATTTCTAGACTTGTTCTTATTGCCAATTTATGCCATGTTTGCTTGATTTGGTCCATTCAATGTGATTTAATGCATGAGAGTGCTTAGATTACATGGATTGTAGGTCTAGGGATTGAAGAGAGTATGTTCTAAGAGATTAGATCATCTCAATTCAACCATAGTTGCATGATTTCTCTCTTGTGCATTTTATCGAACACTTGGTGTGCATTAGGTTTTTCATTCAATTGAACTTTGATTAGTCTTTTGATGATCCTCTTAGTGTTAGGACATTGACATGAGAGTGTGGTGTCTAGCCTAGTGGTCATAGAGTCATAGGAGAGGGTTTTGTAGCTTGGCATTTCATCAAACACCTTTAATGCATCCTTAGTCACTTAGCTTGAGAGCGAGAGCCTAAGTTCAGTGGTTCTAGGATATGAACTTAGTGCTACGAGAGTGCATTGAGTCTATAGAAGGGATTTGCGTGGTCATTCGATTGCAACCTCGATCATGTTTGGCTTGTTTGTGCATTTGTTCCTCTTGAGCATGATGAAGCTACACACCAAGAGAACCCCCTTTGTCTTTGATTTGAACCACCTTTCTCTCTTGCTTAATCTTTGTTAGTATTGCATTTCTTTGCCTTTGTTTCTGAATTTCTCAATCAAACCAAACCAATTTCAAATGTCTAGACCGTCTATGAGAAGTGTGAGTATTGGTTTATGAGAGGACCCCGTGGAATACGACCTTGGTAAAATCCTTTTATCAAGTTTTTTGGCGCCGATGCGAGGACTCTCTCATTCCTTTGAAAGCACTTAGTAGTGGACCGATCTATTCACTTCCTTCCATTTTACTTTTGCTTCCTTGTTACGTGTTGTTTGACTTGTTATCACACATTGTCGTATTACGTTGGTATTTTTTGTTTGGTTTGTGTGTAGGAACCGTGCACTAGTGCATGAGGCGGATCACCCGTCATCAAGCACGACTCCAAGGCATCAAGGTCAGTGGTTCTAGGATAGGAACTTAGTGCTACGAGAGTGCATTGAGTCTATAGAAGGGATTTGCGTGGTCATTCGATTGCAACCTCGATCGTGTTTGGCTTGTTTGTGCATTTGTTCCTCTTGAGCATGATGAAGCTATCTTTCCAAGTGAACCTCCTTTATCTTTGATTGGCACCATTTTGTTTTGCTTTCTTTTTAGTTTCCTTTATCTTTGATTGGCACCATTTTGTTTTGCTTTCTTGTGACTACAATTCCGGTGACAATGATGCAACTTTGTTGCATCCAATGCAACAATTACCATCCACCGTTAGATCTGAGTTGTTTAATCTTGTGGTCTCAATTCTATGTTTATATCTCCAAGTTATTTTAGTTTGTTGGAGTTTCCTCCCATTTTCCATCACCGAAAAGCTTCTCGATGAATTTTTCGATCACCCGAGCCTCCGTTGACGAAAATTTTTCCACCCACGTGATCGTCGTCATTAGATCTATGATTCTGGAAAAAATTTATTTTTCTGAAAAAAAAAATTTCCTTGACAAATTTCTTGTTGGCCTGTCTGTACAGTTTGTATACTGTCTATACACACTGTATATAAACTTTATACACTTTGTACGAGACTTGTACACTCTGTATTTATTATTGTACAGTCTGTAGGGGAACTGTATACACTTTGTATTTATTTTTGTACAATTTGTATACCAACTATATACAATTTGTATGAGAGTGGTACACTCTGTATTTATTTTTGTATAATTTGTTTTTTTCGTACATTAGGATTGTAAATAGTTCATACAAATTGTATACATTCTATATAAAATTCGTACACTTTTTATGTCATTGTACAATCTGTATATGACATACACTCTGTATGAAACTCGTACAGACTGTAGAGACAAAAAAAAAATTAGCGTGTCATCATTGGCGGAGCCGCCATACATAAATGATATCCCGAAAATTAGGATCCCTCTCCGGTCAACTCGTTATTCGGCCGAAAATTAGTTTACCGGAAAGAGATCCCGTTCATATGAGATGAAAAACTTAAAAAGAACAAGTAAAAAATATTGACCGTTAGATGAGATGAAGGGCTGAGATGAATGCTGCGTTGGAGACAGCAATAAAAGGGCTGTCTCCGGAACTCTGCTCGCTTTCTTGTTTAGTTTCCTTTATGTTTTTGATTTCCTTTTCAAACTAAAACTCCTTTTAAATGAATAGACCGTCCATGAACCGTGTGAGTAGTAGCTTTTGAGAGAGCCCTCGTAGAATACGACCTTGATTGTTGTGAGTTGAAATTCACACATCAGCGTCAATCATCCATGGACCTGCCGCCTCATGATCAAATCGCTGCTCCCAGAACCGGAGATATCGAGGGTACCTCGCAACCCAGTCAGCTTGTCGTGTACCCCTCTGTGTGGTCTCCAAGTTGATCATGACCTCCAAACGTGGCATGTCAAACGTCGGTAGTGGCTGGTCCATCCCAAACTTACGTAATACACGATCAAGTCTATGCCATATGACACTGAAGTAGCATATAAGCGGTGTGTGACGACGTGGTATGCGACGAATGACTGAGGACTATGACCCTCAAACCCAACCCATGGTTCCCACTACAAATGATTAACAAAGAAAAAGAAATATTAGCTTAATAATCCAACGGTGAAGTGTTCTACATATTGAACTCCAGTAAAACCTACTATGAATGGTGTCCCCTCGTCCAGAATCTGGCGGTATCCAGCAAGTAAGATGAATCGTAGCTTGTCTTTAAACCAAGGCGCCCACCTACGTTCAAATAATCTCGATAGTTAGAGCTACGTTGTAATGAATCTTGTGCTCGCACTTTAAACTATATGTGTTCAACTTACTCTGGCAGGCACGGAATCGTCCTCCCCTCTGGTCTCTTCTTTCTCTTCGAATGAACCCGTCGAGCTATAGAGGGAAATCTCTCCAAAGCCCACACCTGGAGCAACGCCAACCAGCCGCCAATATCACCAATGTGCTCGGCGGTGGTGCCGCTCTCAATCCGAAATGCGGTACGCCCAAGCTCTCGGTACAACCAAGACAGTGCGGCCGCCCCCCATGCATACTCTCCGACGCACTCAATATCCTCAAGTAAAGGAAGCATGAATAGGTGAGCATACGCCCCCGAGCGATCGGCAAAGATACAACTGCCGAAGAAGTCCACAATGTAGGCGCGACAATACTGATGTATGGTATAAATATCGTCGTCGCTAATGGCACCCTCACGGTATGCGAAGTGGGAGCGCAACCAGGTCATCTTAATCCTCCCTGAAAGTACATCAGACGTAGCCGGCTTCTTCCCTAGCTGGCTCTCAACGTAATCACAAAGCTCATCCAAATCAGTAGGAATGAGCTTAGGTGAAGTGACGGGGAGACCATCTACGCTCAAACCAGTGATGAAGTGCACGTCCTCCAGTGTGATCGTCGCCTCACCGCCGTACAGATGGAAGGTGTTGATCTCTGGACGCCACCTCTCAACTAGAGCAGTGATGAGCTCTGGATCGGGAGTTAGTTTTAGGGCATCCCTAAGTTTATCTAACCCAATATCGAGTAGGATCGACTCGAACCTAGGATCGTAGTCTACGATCTTCTTAGAATTACGACACGTATGTGTCATGTGCGGCTCCTAATATTTAAGGAACATATGAGAGAAGTAATTAGTCAACTTAGTAATTCTAATAACGTAATTTGAATAGTAACATAAATATAATAATAATCTAATTCTAATAAGATTATTCTATTAACCTAATTCTAATAATAACCTAATTCTAATAACATAATTCTTATAACCTACGTAATTCTACAATTTCATAACATACTTCTAATAACACAATTGCATACTTATTAGTCAATAATTGCATAAATATATAAATGCTTACATAATTGCATAGTTATTAATCAATAATTGCATACATGATGGTCTTGTTAAATAAATTAATGTATTTCCTAAATAAATAAATTATTAACATGGTCATTATTAACTAAATAGTAACTGATTATTGCATTCAAATCATGGTCATTACTAACTAATTACATGTATATCATACATTTCCTAATATTCATCACATTCAATATTTATCATACATTTCTAGATATATACTCACAGAGTACTAACCTCAGCGTCGAATACTAGAGCCGCGCGATGTCGATCACTGTCCCCCCACAAAATGCTCGGGTCGCTCGGGCCAACGGACACGCCCTCGGGAACATCTCCAAACATGTAGTCCATCTACGTTCAAACATGCATTCGTCACAAACCAGAAACAATAATCAACTCATAGCACTTAAGATTATAATGGTTACCTCCTAAGCACGAATGAGGAATGACGAACGAAGGCTTTCTTTGGATTGATCGCTTTGATCACAATAGCTACAAATGCAATAATCAAATTAGTAATCAAACTAATCAAAATACTAAAAAAACATACTAAATTCGGAACAACTTGACAATTGAGAGAGAATGAGTGAGAGGTGTGAAGGATGAATGAAGGAGGGTGGTTTTTATAGGAACTGGAGGGGGAACTGCCCAGCGCGGCGCTCACCAGCCAGCCCCGCGCTCACTGGCTGGTCTGGGGTAACGGTCGATAACGGCTATAATGCAACGGCATTATCGCCACGTGGCGCGGCGCTCAACGGACAAAATTTTGGAAAAGCCAGACAGCGCCGCGCTCTCTGGCTGGCGTGGCGCTGTCTGGGCTTCGCTTTTGCCCCTATCTGGACATAGTTCGGAAATGTGCCATTGGGGCTACATATTCCTCCGAAACTGCCCCCAAAACTACAAAACCCTAGAAATAAATGGTTAATACACATGTTTTCTCTCATTTCCCTTATTTCTCTTTTTTACACATCACCTCTCCAAATTTCTGAATCTATCAGCATCCATGCGTACAAAATAACTTATTGGGTATGTACAGTCAACAAATTTAATGAAAAATTGATGAAAAAGTTAACGAAATGGCACATTTGTTAGAAGTGTAAAAGAACAGGGGTTTAATTCAGTTGAGAAATAGTAGAATGTTATGTTTGTTAACTTTGGGTAAAAATTTGTATTAACCCATAATTCACATGAATAGTTATCATAAAGCTAAATATGTAAGGGATTAAAATATATGTTTTTATGTGAAATATATTATAAATTGTTTCAGATTGATCGTCTGGCCCAATAAGTGGAGGTAGCCCAGTCACTTGGTTCGGCTCTGGTACCTCGTGTAAGATGGAAACGGGGGTAGTAGTTAATTCCTAAGCAACTTATCAAGGACCTCGTGGGAATTTAGGGGTGTAAGGCATAACGTATCTAGGGAATATCTCCCTGTCAAAGTGTATGTCCCATCTGCAGGAGGTGAGTGCGGTATTTATAGCTCTCCCCCTTGGTGACGTGTCCGTTGAGGATTGGTCTTGCTGCTGGAGCGATCGTGATCAATCATCCCAGTCGAAGCGATGATGCCACGTTGTCTGAGCTGCCTCTGAAACCTTAAGGTTGTTAGAGTTTTGGAATGGGCCCTTGACGACTGGTGTTGGGCCGCCACTTGAGGCGATCTAGTTTCGAAGGAGATATAAACGGATCGCTAGATCCGTTGACTCTTTTTAGCGACTAATAGGGCCCACTGTCATTGTGCTTTGGGTAAACTCACAAGGTCCCGCAGTCGCTGGTTAGACTATTATAAATAAATATAAAAATGGTTGTTAAAAAAATATTTTGTTAATAGATATTTTGAAATATAAATGTTTGCAACAAAGTAATAACATCAAAATAGGCGTTACCAAAATAACTTATTTGAATTTGAATTTTTCGAAATAGAATTTGAATTTTCGAAATAGAATTTGAATTTAATAGAGTTTTATTATTATATTAAATCAAGGTTATGTAGAATAAACGAATAGTAGTTAGATAAAAACGAATAATTTAGTAAAGTGAGGAGTGAATTCCAGTCCAAAAGACTTTGGTTGTAAGGTCAAAAGTCTTTTGAATAGAAATTTCTTTCCCCATGGAATCAAGTTTTTGTTTTCATGTTGCTTTGGACATTTTTGCAAGCCAGGGTTCGATCTGGGTAACTTGGTTGTATCACTATAGGATGAAGAGAAGAGATTTGGCTACTATATCTTCTGGAGCTCGCTCATGAGTTTGGCGAAGGCTGCTTAAGTATAGGGCAATCTTCCTTGCTCATTTCTCCTCCACTGGTTTTGTTCTTTATTAGGATAGTTCTCCCTTTGAGAAGCTTTCCATATCAACGATTTGGAACTCTATTCGATAAACAAGGCCAAAAGTTCCTTATCTCTTGGGGATTGCCTTAAATCCTGGTTGTGTTTTGTGCGATAATGACACTGCCGAATCTCACAAACACTTGTGTGTATTCCTTCAAGGTTTGCATGAAAGTTTTCGGGCAATTCCTTCTGGTGACTGATGGAGATATGGAGAATCTTTTGTCTGATTTATGTTGCTTGGCGAACAAGAAGTCCCCTCGGGACATTGTCTTTGTAGTATCTGGGGTTCAGTCATTGCTCATCTATGGAAAGAGCGATGTGTGTAAATTCATGGTAGAGTTCATGTGGACGCAGATGCATTGGTGAAAAGATCCCTAAGGAGATGGCTTACTTGGCTCTTGGCAACGACAACCCTTTATTCTCTTTTAGCCATTAGTACAATCGGTTTCTCATTACAGTTTTGATTTGCCCTGTTTTGAATTTTTGTTAATAGTTCGCTCTGTTTTGGCAGTGTACTAAACCTTGGAGTTTGGCATTTTTAATCACCCTTACATTTTTGAATGAAAAGCAACCTATTCATTAAAAAAAAAATTTGAAGTCAATAAAATCATATTAAGTAAAATAATCAATTTTTGTATTATAGGTTTCAAAAAAGTTGACCAAAGTTTAGATAGATGAGTGTGGTTAACCATCATAAATTTCTTCGAGTGCAGGTAGAAAACGCAATAAGATCGCTAGCTAGTTTCTACTTGAGAACAGGCTGTTAAGTCTGAGATATTTGAAAACGGCTGAAGAAATTTTGTCAAGTAATTTCCAAAAATTGTGAAATCAAAGTGTAATTGATTGATAAGCGCAGTCGATTGAAATCAAAAGTATCCCAAATCCATCAAAATGAAGCCAACAACTTCATTCATACTTTACAGGAAGAAACATTGCTACGTAAGAATAGGATTATTTTCATTTCCTTTGGTACAATGGGGAATCAATACCATTACCACGAGTTTCAAAATCTGGAACCGCTTAGTGCACATTACCAAACTTTATATACACCTTTTTCTACCTTTCACAACTTGGCGTAAGCTCGTTCCCCGCATCCACCCTACATATCCCACACCACACCATTGGGGCCGCAGACCTTATATAACAGTAATGGCCAACAAGTTATAGCCTCCTTATCTCATTCAATACATTGGTGAACGGCTGGACGCAGCTTCAGAGTCTTCTGATGCAAATTGCGAGGAAGCATATCAAGAAATTTGAGTCCCCATCTGAGGATTTTCTGCTACTTTCTACACAAAAGCACCCTGACTTAATGCAGCAAAAACGTCTTCCGTTTCTACCTTGTCTAGAGAACGAGAAACTAGGTGCCCGAAATGCTTACCCTCTGAATAAATTCAAATGCACCTACTCAGATTCTGTTTCACCTTCGCTAGCATCTGTCTCTGAACCATGCTCTGTTTTATGCAGAAAGCTTGCTGCGCTATTTATTGCTTCAGATACAGGCCCTGATCCTGCTTCATATGCACAATGTTTCTGAGGACTATCAACCTTGGTTGGTTCTGGAGAAATAGGATGCATCTTACCAGCAAAAATTTCAACAGGCATCCCCTCACCTTCCATGCCAGCCATGTCGATGGCCGTTGTGCCTAAATCAACTTCCTTGTAAAGCTGAGTATCGTCATCCAATGGGGGATACACTTTCATCTCATCACAATGATTACTCATCATATAGCTGGGAGAACACTTTATCTCGGAAGTTACGTCAGGTACCTTGTCCTCTTTCCGGAAACCACCCGATTTAGTTTGTTCGGTAGAGAATGAACCTTTAAATCCCTCGGATGTAGACTCGCTCAGATCGAGTGCTTGAAAATGGTCTGTATAACCATCCTTGCACGAATTGCTATTACCCTCCAAGTCATGCTCCTCCTCGATTTCTCTGCGAGTGCTCATAACAGGCGTCGTCAGATGGTTTGCAGCAGAAGTAGATTCATCTACTAGAGCAGCCCCGTCAGTATCCACTAGCTCAACTGCCTCGCAGTCTACTGGATGTTTATGTGCACGAGAAGCATCTATTGAACCACTCATCCCAGAGACATCATCCGAGGGAACCTCAAGAAACTGGTTACCTAGCGCAGCATGAGAAGAAATATCTTCCCCGGAGCAATTTTGTGTTGCTCTCGCATTAATGTCAGGTTCACTGGAAGTAGTGTGACAAACAGCTAGATTCTCCTTATGGGTTCCAGATTTATCCAGTTTGTCCACAAATCCTGAATCTGAATTCACAGTCTGCTTACGTTCCCCAGATGCATCTAAAGAGCTGTTTGTAGAGCCACCATTTATTGAAGCATCTGGAAGCAATGAATCCGACTTTGTACTAGCCGGTCCAATTTTTCCTTCACTATTTTGGTCCGGACCATCATTATCACTTTCATGACGATCATGTCTGGCTGAAGAATCACTATCAGATTGTTTTGTTGCAGTCCCACACTTACCACCCAGATATTCCTTCTCTTTCTCACCTATAAATAAACAAGACTTCAGCAACTTGGCTGGGTGGATAATAAATCTACACATTTTCCTTTACTAATGAAAGGGAAAATACCTTTACTAATGTTCCTTTTCTCCACATTTTCCTGCCCAAGCAACTGCTTCTGAAGCATATCCACGCCAGGAAACACCAATGTATTCATGGACTTCAGTTCTTGCTTAAGGGATTCATCAAGTTTGGTGAAGCCAAACACCTCCGTCCAAGTATGCATTAGTTCAGAAATTGCAGGTATAATTAGTCTCTCAACCTTCAAAGAGCGGAGTGCCTGGTGAAGCATGAAACCAGTAATAAGTAAGATAAATCAAAGAAGAATTTAGAAAGACGGAAGAATGATTCATTATAGGAAAAAAATATTACCAATTCAACAGCACAGAAAAGCCGCTTGCACATCCCCTGTCGTCTGTATATGTGGCGGGTTCCAATGAATGGCATTTCGGCCAATTCCGTCCCATGCAATCTAATCAACATACATCGCTAACTGGTCAGAAACTACTTCTCAAAACCCAAATGCAAAATAAAACCTTTGTAATAATTGGAAACTTGACTTTGGATTCTCATTTCTCACTAAATTACAGAAGAGAACCAGATGAGCAGGAGCTAACTCCAACTAAATAAATAAGAAACCATGCACCCTTTACTGCTTCTTTACTTATGAACACCATAAATATGATGAAGTGCACATGGATGTTAAATCAATTCCATACCTTACGGATGCAGCAGAAATTATTTCATCGCCCCTCTCCAAGATAACAGTAAAGAAGCCACTGTAGTTCAGCCGATTAAAATTTGACCTATAAAAAAATGGGAAAGAAAGGTCAAAATTTGAAAGAGGAAAAGCTCATCCGCGGAAAAAAAATAAAAACTAATCAGAGGTTTAATTCATTATTAAAAGGCATAAGAACAGATAAACGCTTCATGCAGACTTGTACAGACAAAAAGGCAAAACAGAGGAAATACTCATGTTCAGCAAAAAGGAAGCATTGATTCATACAGACTTAGTGAAACAAACATGTACACCAGAAACGCTACAAATCAGTGCTTATAAGATGAAATAGATGTAGCTTCGCTTGAGCTGAATACACTTGATGCAGATACGAATATCAGAACTGACAATTGAACAAAACAAACCAACTTCATAATAGCCGAAGAATTACAGCATTATTTTAAACCTTCATGTCTAGCTGTTCTAAAAAGGAACAGAGAATCACAAGTACTTCCCAAGTTTCCACGTGTTTTATGCGTGAACAGACATGCCTACGATTTGACATATATATTAAAGAAAAAGCACAGAGAAGATGGATGGAAGATCTGTCAAATGCCGTCAGAGACAATAATGCTTACCCACAGTTATAAAGAACACCATGGAGCAAGTTTATTCCACTTCTCCTGTCAATTATTGGCAAAAAGCATTCATCCATCACAGACAAAGCCACAGCCAGCTTTGAATTCCCCTCGACCCGCTGAGGGATTCCTTGAAGAGATGTGTCCAAGTCAAAGTCCATTCTGCGAATAATAGACCATGAGAATCCTGCTTCCAACTCGTGTTTGACTCCCACATACTTCAACAACTGTTCATAGAGCTGTAAGCAACAAGATTGGGGTAAATTACAAAATTCTAGATAAGCAATAGTATAGCAGAGCAGCAAAAATGACCAACATAGATTTTTTTTTCCAGAATAATAACTGAAGTATCTAAAATTCTTCTGAAATCCACAGTGGTGATTTTCAGCTTCCATTTCATTCAGATTTGTGGTCTGCTGCTTTTACGCATTTTGTATGCAAGCTAAGTTTTATGGAGTTATAAACAGAAAAACATAAAGCCTAAGGAAGACACGTCTTTCAAGTCAGCATGAGAACACCAGAACAAGACCTCCCCAATGTTTGAACTTCCCATCAAGATAAGAAGGCGGACAATCTGAGGCTCATTGCCTCTTGATAGCATTGCCCCAAACATCTTTGGGCATATTCCGAAAAATCCCCTCTACCAAAACTACCAAATAAAGGCCAATTCTTTACACAGCAGATAAGTTGAAAATCGCAATGAAGTGAACACAGCAATAGATCAATGATCATAAACGAATATCATTAAGGGAAAAAGGTACCTCGCAACATGTTCCGCTACAGAAGCAAGATTTAGAGCTATCACCTTCAACAGTGGCAGCATCCAAATCCTTCATGCAGGATTCATGATCTAGAAAATGTAGACAGTTACCAGAATGTTTACCAAGAAGGGGAAAGTACACATTCACGTGTATAAAATTCAAACAATGGAATAAGAAGAATACATTTTCTGGCACAGAGGCTGCAAGTTGGAAGTGCTGACACAGTAGGATCATCTTCATCAACAACATCATCATAGCTGACCTGCAAAACTTGCATGTGCAATTTGGGCAATGCCAATCGCCTGGCGGTAACATCTGAAACAGGAAATATACAATGAAATATAAAAAGTCCGCACAAAGTGAAAGAGCCCCCACTCCCACAGCATAAAATTACAAATACACACAACAGTGAGAGGGAGAGGCATTTATTCATGAAGCAGAGATTAAGAAAGGAGAGGGGCAAGCCATTCCTACCCAGACAACAAGCAAACTAAGATGCAAATCCCCTTTCGATTATTTCAACTAACCTCAATGTCCAGACAGCTCTGATGAAATGTTGATGGACAACCATCACAGCAAATCAAATCACCACCATCGCCACAGAGGGGACAAGTATCGTCATTTGGATCATCACCACCAACATCTACTGAGTGAAAACCAATATTCTCTGCAGCTTCTTGTCTATTCCATGCATCAATCTGGCAATCCAAAAGAGAAACCCCGGAGTCGAGATATATGTTTTGAAAGGGTTGGCGGAGTTTACTTCCTGCATGGATCTCAAACTTAGAAACTGTAAGGATTTTACTACAGCAGCCACAATGGATGCCATCTCTTGTGACCCAGCCCTCCAGCAAAACTTTTGTCCGCCTCTTATTCATGTACCTCACCTTTTGACTCAACTGCACAGCTCCACGGTCAACAAGCCAAGAAAGTAATGTCCTTTTTCCAGTATAAGGTACAAAACCATCTCCATCCGAGTTCAAATCCTGATTAGACTTGCGTACTAGTAAAGTGCATCGACCTAGTTTTTTGCTTTTCCTACCATGGTGACTATTGTACCCAGAGGACAAGTTCTCATTGTTTTCATGTAAATTATTCATCGACTTCTGACCCTTAGAGGTCACGCTGGCGGAACTGTTATAATAACTACTTCCCTTCAATGACTTACCACCTTGCTTTATGAAGGAGCTCAATTTCTCTTCATGACTGTGGCTGTCCATGCTCTCTTCTTCATACCTGCTACTTGATGCCTTTCTCCCATAGTTTCCCGTGCATTCTCACTCTTTCGGCTATCTCTTTGTTTTTTTTCTCATTTCTTTCTCCATCTTCTTTCTAGTATTCCTTGTCAGTTGGCTGAGCAGGTCATCTGATAGTGGTGTAAATAGAGAAGATGCTGCTGCCTTAGCTTTTGCATCATCTTCGTCTTCCTTTTGCTGCTTTAGAAGTGCTTCATATGCCTTGATGATGGACCAATAAGCTGTTCCTGCAGGGTTTATGTAAACAGCATCTAGATAGTCTCTATTCCTCCTGGGCCTGTAATCGATTGTCCAGCCAGCATCTATAAGCATACCCCTAATTTTTTCGCGCAACTTTTGCTTTTCAGTGCCCGAACCACGCTTTGCTTTTCCTTCATTGCTTTTACTAGCTGGGAGCTGTTTAGGCGTACTTCTATCAACTCTGTCACTAGTCCTCTTTGTTGATTTAACAGTTGCAGCACTCCTTGGTCCCTGCTTCAAGGACGTATCACTGTCATCAGAATTCATGTCAGCGCTCTTACTTATCTTTGTGGATACTGGGGTCTTCTGCAAATTACGAGGTTCTATATGTTTGGCTCTCATCTTAGGCTTCATTGTCAACAATGCATCACTATCATCAGAATCATGGTCACTCGCATCATCATCAGCAACAGCAGCACTTTTCACTGAATTTAGCATATTCGTCGGTTTTTTCTCCCTCCCAACAAATGGAATTGCTTTCGCGACTTTTTTAGACCCCGAGTAATATGATGGATGCAATGGAACGTTCTTCTTAACAGATTCTTCTGTCCTCACACCCTTCGTTGTCTTCTCAGGTTCCAGGGGACTGTTGTAACCATTGAAAGGCTCACCAACCTTCTTTTTCTTGTTTACCATAACCTTCAAAACGCCATTTTTACCTTGAACCCGAATTGGTTTATCTAAGTCGTAGTTATCCCTCACAGCTGGAACCGCAAGCCGAACTCCCTCCCTAGCAGCACGATCACCACGGGCCGATCCACTTGCCCTCTCAAAGTAAGAACCTCTCTTCTTCTCATGAAAGGCATCTCTACTTGAACCAGAATCATATTCTCCTCTCTCGAGGCTACTTCTGCCAGCAGCCATTGAGCCAAACAATCTGCGATTATCAATTGCACCGTTTCCAGGCCGTTTGATCCTTCTCATGTCAGCTTCAGTCCCTTCATACTCGTTGAAATCAAACACATCTAACCTGGTCCGATCAATGAAATTATCCATATCTCTATCAATGCCATCCATCTCACCACGCATACTAACGTCTCCCCTGCTCCTCTTCCTACCAATTCCACTATCCTCTTCGCTACTCATATCGAAATCACTCGCACCATTAGAATTTCGTAGAGTAGCAGGAGCTAACCTTCTGTGCGGAGGCATCAACAGCTCGTCACTAGAGCCGGAATCGCTGAAATCCAACCTCGGCCTCTTTTTTTTCTGCTTGGATTCGACAACCTTCCGCGAAGCAGAGGAACCAACGCCATCAGTAGCTTTCTTTTTCACAATCAAACAACCAGACGGGCCCTTGTTCTTCACTACGTACCCAGCCGGTTCACCGGATCTCCTCCTCTCTTCCATCGTCCCCCCAGCGAAGAATGCCCCCGCCAAAAACCCTAAAAGTTGCCCTAAATTCTCTTCAAAACCATGACCCGGTTAAGGGGAAAAAAGAAACAAATCTGGGGAAAAGGAAAGGGTAAATAATCACCGTGCCCGCAAACAAGGCAAAATAAAACCCTATCAAGGAATGCTTCGGATCCCATGAAGGAAAGAGACGAGAAGACAAAAAGCAGAAAGCAAACGAAACAAAATCGGCCTGGAGGGCCAACAATAGAGACGGGCTGCCGAATTTTCACGTTTAAGCGAGAGTGCGGCGTCAGTTGTGCCGCAACTGAACGGTTCGAACGATTGCTAACTTACCGCCAAAAGAGGATCGGCGGTGGTGCTTTGGAGGGGGTGGAGGGTAGGAGGTCTAGCGTTTGAGAAGACGTAGAAAGAATACAAATCGAAGAATGGGGAAGAATAGAGTATGCCGGTTTGATTGTAATAATGGTCGTGAAATCTAATTTAATTTACAGAGTCACTGAGAAAGGAAAACAAAAAGTGGCAACAAACAAAAAAGAGGAGGGAAGGAAGAGAGAGAGACAGAGTCCCATCTAGTTCAGCCTGCACTTGGTAATCAATTTCTTAATTTGTTGCATGTTTATTATTTATCTGCCCAGTTTATTCCCTACCAAATCTCGCAGCTGCAGGCTCAGTCACATCCCGTATGAATGAACGCCACGTACAGCTGAAACTGTCGTGGGTCTGATCAAAGACGGAGATGCTAGCGCGGGTGCAGATCAATCTACCTCTGGTTTCCTCGGTAAGGGGAGAAAAGGAAGGGAATACTTAAGAGAGCGACGTGGATGCTTTGGTATTTTGATGGGGTGAGCTTTGTACCAGCGGGTACAATAGAAGAATGGCCATATTTCTATGCTGATTTGGGAGTATAGAACTTAGTAGTTTTGGCTTAGTGTTATCAAGACCGGACATAGACCGGATTAGATCGGACTGGATTGGACATTAAACTGATTCAGTGATAGGTTTGATGGCAAAAATTTGACCGATATTGAATCGTAAAAAATTAGTATAAAGAACTGGTCACATTATACTTTAAAAAACTAGATATCATTATTAGTTATTACCTATTACTTAGGTAACAAACTATAACTATACTAAAAATATATGTTTTTTTGAAAAATCTTAAAAAACATGAAGTACCAAAATAGACATCGATTTTCATGATATTTAAGGGCGTCATCACATTTTGATATCTATTTCCAAAATAACCCACCGTTAGTTTTACCAATTTGGGTGATGACGTGGCTTTCTTGACACCGTTAGCCAACTAAGCGAAACATTGATGATGTGGTTGCCACATGGGTTAAGGGAGTGAGCAGACTCGCCACGCGGATTTCCTATTTATCCTGTAAACCCTAATTCGAAGTCTCCTTCTTCCCTGTTCTCACCTCCCACTTTCCGACAGCGTTTTCTCCCCTATCCTCGCCTCCCCCTTCTTCCTCCTATTCTGTAGATCTACCACCTTGAGTCGAGGGACATTCGTTTACTTCCGTCTATTGACACTTGACAGGCAGAAATCGATTTCAGATTCATTCTGAAAGCTTGAGCCGACTACTTATTTTTTCTATTCGCCGCTTTGAATCTTTTCTCCTCGCTAGTTTGAAAGCTTGGCATAGGCTCTATAAGAGCCATCTTGATGTCGTTGGCTTTCCTCTACCAAAACCAGGAGCACCAGAGCTCTGCAACCATTATTTTTATTTACCACCACACTCACGCCGACCGAAACTTCATCTTCATATAAATAAACACCCTTCCCTTTCTAGGTCTCTTCATCAATCTCTCAATCAAAACTAAGCCATCTACAAAAATTCGAAGATTTTTCCAATCGAATCAGAGTTCGGAAAGCAAGAAAACATAGAAGTAAGAATGAGTTCAACCAGCAAAGCTTGGGCAGCGACGCCGAGTATTGGAGCGGTGGAGGCATTGCAAAATCAATTGTGTTTCTGTAGGTGGAACTACGTCATCATATCCGCCCAGCAGTACGCTAAAAAAACATTAAATCAATAACCAGGCCTAGTCCAAAATTTCTTCCATTTCCCCTACTTCTACAGACCTTTTTAGAATTGACAGTGATAGCTTCCACCGCAATTGCCGTCTTCTCCTTTAGCGGCATGCCAGCATCGACCCGGTCTCCTGAACTCTCAACGCCGGTCTCAATCCGCCTTCCTCGAGCATGATTTTCCTCGATTCGTCGTTTGTTGATGCCAAAATCAACACCGCGAAGACAACTTAGTCTTCAATCAGTTGTTGGTTGATTTGGAGTCTAGTAAGCTGATTAAGTAACCAATAGATGAGTCCAAGGGCTGATGAAGAATTGAGTCCAAGCTGATTCGAATCCCAGCAGATGAGTAGATATGTAGATGATGTTGTGGTGGGTGAGAGGCAATAGCTGAGAAAGATGAACATAGCAATTGAACCTGTCAAGTGAACAGTTAGCGTGGCGCTGGACCGACCGAGTGGATTACAGTGAATTCAGATGGTTCTGTTGACGCCAGAGAAGGCAAAGCCGCGGCGGGGGGTCTAGCTCGGGACTCTAACGGTAGATGCGTTCTCGCGTTCACCATGACCTTGGAAAATGTTCGATTACGAGAGCTAAGATGCGGGGAGCTATCGAGGGGTTACGGAGGACTTGGACCGCAGGGTACAGGAAGGTTATGCTTCATCTTGATTCACATGCAGTGATTACTCTCCTAACTAATGTAGACAACACATGGCACCCGCACGCGTTGGAAACGGCCAGCTTCAAAGAGCTGCAAAGCCGTGACTGGGAGTTGGTTATCAAACATACCTATAGGGAAGGGAATCGAGTTGCCGACTACCTTGCTGGCATTGGTTATGGCTACCCTTATGGGAGTCACGATATTTCTACTTCTGATTGTAATCTTGGGTATTTTTTGCGTTATGATTGCTTCGGCGTTGCCGAACAACGCTCTGTTTTAATTAATGATTAAGGCACTTTGAGCCACTTTCCCACAAAAAGATGAATTTTTAAGTTATTTTTTAATATTTTTTATATAAATTAAATAAATGTTAATGTGATACTTTTTTATAATTTATTATGGTCATATTTGCCACATCATATGACACGTACTCAATTTATATGCCACATAGATCGGTTTGTCTAGTCATACTAACAAAAACTGGGATCTACTACCATCATGACACCCCTTAGTGTCCTCATATCAGGACACCCCTTAGAACCGTAGGATTAGAAGGTAGATCTAATGGCCTAAATTAATCTGGACAAAATAGTAATTTGAAACTCTTATATATACTAAATCATATTAGGGTTTCACAAACCCTAATTCTATTTTACATCTCTCCTTCAAAGCTTCTGCCGTTGTGCTCTAGCCTCGTCGCCGCCAGCCTTGCCGCCGCCAGCCTCGCCACCGCCCGCCTTGCAGCAGGCATCCTCGTTGCCGCCCGCCTAGCAACCACCATCCTCGTCGCCGCACACCAGAAAATCGCCCCATCAGATCTGTCGCCATCATCAGATCTACCGCCACATCAGATCTTACCCCGCATCAGATATACCCCCACGCCGCATCAGATCTTCCCCCCACACTGCATCAGATATGCCCCCACGCCGCATCAGATATGCCCCCACGCCGCTGCATCAGATCCGCCGCCACGCTGCTGCATCAGATCCACCACCACGCCACTACATCAGATCCGCCGCCACGCCGCTACATCAGATCCTCCGCCACCATCATCAGATCTGCCACCGTGCTCTAGCCCCGCTGCCGTCATCAGATTCACCGCCGCCATCATCAGATTTGCCCCCACGCTGCCACTTCTTCATTCTTCTTCCCTCGTTTCTGTGCAACTTCCCCCCTCTTACCACGTTGTTCCATTTTGATGATTTAGGAACATGTTTGTATTGTTCCATATAGCTACTTATGGAACATAAAGCTGATATTATTGTTCCATTTTCAATTTGATTCAAGATTTTATTATTTTCAGTATTCCGGTTTGGTAAAATCGATTTTCAACACGTTCCATTACATTTGAGATTGTTCCTAAATATGAAAATGGAACAAAATCCTAACCTAATTCTAAGTATGAATGTTCCTAAAAACAGAAAAAGGAACAATAAACAAAAATATTATACAATGACTGTCTATAAGGTTGTTCCTAAATATTGAAAATGGAACGAGACGTGATCTACATCCAACCCTTTTGGGTTGGATGTGTTCCAATAAGGATAAAATAGGAAAATCATTTAATTTAAGACTAAACCTAATCACGAACCAAACTTTTTGCCGGCTCCCTTCCCTTCCCCTTATCGTCGGCCATCTCCTCCTCCTCCGATCTCACCTCTCTCCGGCCCCTTCCTCCTCCTCCGATTTAACCTCTCTCCGGCCCTTCCTCCTCCTCCGATCTAACCTCTCTCCAACCACCTCCTCCTCCGATTCATCCTCCCCTCCAGCCGCATCCTCTCTCATTTTCTCTTGCGGCGGCGTAGCAGACAACAATGGCATGGCGGCAAGGGAATTCATTCAGATTCCATTCCATACATGTCATCTCCTTGATTCAGCATCCACTACGTTGATAACGCAATTGTGAACCTCAAACACGATCACGTTGGAGTAAAGCACTTTGTAAGATCGTGCTTTTGTTCCTTCAACCTGTAGCTTCTTCTCCTTGGAAGGAGTGACTTAATTTTCATAGAAGATGCAGCTGAACAGGAAGGAGTGGAAGGTTGAAGAAGAGGGATGATTTTGTGATCTACTAAAATTGAGTGACTAGTTTGTAATTAGGAAAAATGTGGAGATTGTTTAGTAATGAAAGTTAACCATTTCCGTAACTAATTTTCATATGGTTGATAATTGGGGATTTTGGGTCATCATGTATAAATTTTAAATGTTTAGGAGTAATTTTCATATAATTGAAAGTTAAGTGTTAATTAGTTCGTATAACTAGTTAACTAATTTTGATTACTAGTTATCCGCTAAATACCTTCATTAACTAGTTTTCTAATAATATGTTAACTAGTTAACTAATTTTGATAACAAATTATCATCTAAGATTGTTAACTAGTTAACTCGAGTTAATTAACTAGTTGACAAAATAATAAATTACAACTTTAGTCACTGTATTTTAAATTATAGATAATATTATTGTTTAGTATTTATAATTACAGTTTCAGTCACTAAATTTTTTATTGTTGACAATGTTGGAATCATCTTTGAAAAAGTTAACTCGATTAGATAACTAGTTAACTTGATTAGATAACTAGTTAACAACTTGATAACTAGTTAACTCGACTGGTTAACTAGTTAACTCGACTGGTTAACTAGTTAACTCGATAAGTTATCTAGCTAACTAATTTGATAACTAGTTATCAACTAAAAATCTTGTAAACTAGTTTTCTTAGATAACTAGTTAACAAAAATAACTGTTATCGAGTAAAAATTTTGTTAACAAGTTAACTCGATTAGTTAACTAGTTAACAACTTGATAAGTTAACTAGTTAAGTCGGTTGGTTAACTAGTTAACAACTTGATAACTAGTTAACTCGGTTGGTTAACTTGTTAACAAAAAATCTCGTTAAAATTTTGATTATATGATTATTCGTTAACTAGTTATCAGGTTAAAATCTGTTAACAAGTTATCAAACAAAAAACGATGTTAACTAGTTATCAGTTTAAAACATGTTAACTAGTTATTAGTTAAAAAACACTGTTAATTGGTTAACAGCAAAAAAAGGTGTTAACTAATTTTGATAACTAGTTATCAACTAAACTTTTTGTTAACTAGTTATCTAAATCATGATGTTAACTAATTATCTAAATCATGATGTTAACTAGTTATCAAACAGAAAATGACATTACTAGTTATCAAGTAAAAACCATGTTAACTTGTTATCAGTTAAAAAACACTATTAACTAGTTAACAATATAAAAATGTGTTACCTAGTTTTTTTAAAGAAAATAAAAATTTAATTTTTTATAATTTTTCAAAAAAAAAATCTCACCGAAAAAGTCGCCGGCGACGGTGGCCGGCCGCCGAAGAGCCAACGACAGCCACTGGAAATTAATTAATTTATTTTAAATATAATAATTAAATTATACGTGTAAAGTCCTAAATACCCCTAACAATCTAGACCATTGGATTGGTCAAAGGGTCAAAGGATGATCTAATGGTTGAGATGAAGGTTGGAAGTTTCCAACCCTTGGAAATGGTTGGATGGGGATCAGCTGCCAAACGGAACAATGCATAAAACTAATTTTTCGTATGAAATGTTCCTAAAAATGAAAAGGGAACAGTGAAAACAAGTGGGGCGGAAATCTTTGGCCAGGATTTGCGCCGCCGAGAAGAAACCAAAATTAAGAAGAAAACGAGAATGTTTAATTAATTAAAAATAAAAAGAAATCAATTCCAATAAGGTAACTGCCCACAAATCCGGGAAATAACTGCCAAAAAATCCTTCATGCTAATAAAAAAAGAAATAAATATATTTAATATGAATATACAAATTAATAGATGCAATTACCCTTTTATCCATTTGATAAGGACCATTAGATCAAAACCAAAAAATGGAGGGTGGATATTGGTGTCATCATATAAAGGACACTTCATGTGTCATGATCCCACAGAAACTAGCTAGCGGATGGTTATTTTGGAAATGGAGATCAAAATGTGATGACACCCTCAAACATTATGAAAAGTGATGTCTATATTGATAATAATTAAAAAGTTGGTGACATTTGAGGGTATTAGAACCTTTCTTCAATCATTCTTTTTTTTTTTAAATCTTCAACTTAAATTATAACAATTTGAATTTTAAATTAGTAAATTTGTATATGATAAAAGAAATAGATAAAATTATGGGATGTAATATGAAAAACCTTGAACCCAAAACCAATTTTGGCGGTATAATTGCGATAGTAGAACTACGCTTATAATTTATGGTGCCATAAATTTTTTATTTAAACTTTACCAGCAAAAAGTCGGTCAGTGAAAATATGACGAAAAAAATATGTCGATAAAATTTCTACGCCAAAAAAACTATCTAGCAACAATAGGAGTTGTGTACATTTGTAATTTTTTATCATTGTAATATGAGTCATTAATTGATTAAACTTGATGTGAATTTCAAATCACTTATGGGTGGTTTGGTTGATGGAATTGGGTCTGGGAATTGGATTTCAATTCCCGGTCCAATGAGAATTGTAGTGCAATTATTTGAGTCAATTCCCAATGGACCGGGAATTGAGTCTCAATTCCCGAACTCAATTCCATCAACCAAACGGCCCCTTTGAAAGGTATTTCAAATTCTTGAATTAACTATTTGGAAGATGTTTTAAATGTTGAATTTCATAATATTATGAAAATGGATCAATCCAAATTCAGTCCAAATCCTATCATATTAAATTAAGTAATTCATATTCGATCTGATACAATCCAATTATAATCTTTTTTTTTTCGATCTATATATAATAGATCCATATCCTTATATTTGGATCGAATTGGATATTGACAAAAGAATTAATGGATGAATTATTGTCACCCTTAATATGAACTGAGAACCCGTAACTTATTACCTGAAAAGATTACGATCGAGAATTTTTTTCCGTCAACGTTTAATTAGAACTCGATGTAATTTGTGTTTTCTTTCCACTAAAAAACAAATATGAATCCAAAAAGCTATTTTTGAATTTTAGGAATTTAACACTAAAATGAGTGTTATGACCCGGGCGGAACTAGGGGAGCCAATACGCCCCTCCCCGGTATCGAGTGTAAAATTATATGAAAAATTTAGTATTTTCAGAATTTTGGCATAGGGGTATTTTAAGTTCGACTCCCTCACTATGTTGTTTCGATGAAATGTTGTCTTAAATTTTACGTAATAGTAACTCATAAGTCATAAGTCATAATCAACTTATAGTGTGTAATAATTACAATATTTGATCATAATTATCCAAATTTAATGAAAAAATTGTCGGTGACACTTATAATTTTTTTGTACTATTTAAACAACCTATTGATGGGTCCAAACCAAGTTGTTAGGCCCCCAGAACCGGCGTACATATCGACGTACATGTATAGCGTACCTAAACCCAGGACCAGCAGCCGCCTAGGGTTCCGTGTAAGCGACCTAGGCCGCGTGGGCTACGAGGCCCACCACAAGAGGGTGAAAAACGCCTAGGGTTCAACCTCAAGCGCAGATTCTGACTCTTACAAGGGAAGAGACTCTCATCCCAACTCAGGGACCGAAGAGTATAAATAAAGGGATCATCCCTCCAACAACACACACAACATTCATACACGAGACACGCTTTAAGCTGTAGACTCTGGCTAGTACGCTTCAGGCTGTCAACCTCCCCAAAACCCTAATGTGTACCCCCGATAATTATGTGTCTCTCTCTCACACAATCTTACCCCCACTCACAAACACATAACTGTTCGTCCTTTTACTACTACTTCCTATACACCTTGCGAGGTACATGCCGGGCGTCCGCTGGTGCACAAGAATAAGACGAACAACTCTCAACCCCTCAAACTCTCCAGGTTTGAACCTCATTGTACGCCACGACTCTCGTGAGCGGAACACCTATAATCAAGAAAATTATTATGTATTTTTACTTAGTATTAGATTTATGAAAATTATTGTGTATTTTCGCCAGCCTTGATGATTATACCACTCCTACTCCTAGCAACGATGAATTGATTTTTTTATGGTCAATCCACATGTTCTTGATAGCGTCGACATTGTGTTTCGTTATCATGGTTGTTTATGATATGGTTATTCTTATTTGAAAGGGGACGATTCTCACCGTTCAGGTAATTTAGCAATTTTATCATCTTTTTTTTCACTACAAAAAAATCTGGCTACGGTGGCAGATTCATAGAGACACATAGAATATTTGCCTCTAAACATACTTTTAAAGAACAAATATTATATGTGTCTCTGTAGATAAAAATATTTGCCTCTAATTGCATTTAATTTATTTATTTTAATATAAATAAATAATACTTATAGTTTTAGAGGCATATAATTTATAATTGCCTCTATAAGTTATACGATTACATTCTTTTGAGGCAGATAATTTATAACTGTTTTTATAAGTTATACGAAAAACTCTTTTAGAGGCACATAATTTATAACTGCATCTATAAGTTATTTTGTTTTATACAAAAAACTCTTTTAGATGCAGATACTTTAGAACTACCTCTCTAGGTTGTATGATTAAATTTTTTAGAGGCACATAATTTACAATTGTCTCTATAGGTTGTATGATTAGCTTAGAGGCAGATAATTGATATATCTCTATATGTTTTTTTTATGAGTGGATTTATCTCTATATGTTGAATGATTAAAATTTGTAAAGATAGATTATATATAGATAAGTGTTAGATAATATATAATTAATGATATATATAGATATGTTGAATGATTAAAATTTTTTTTATGAGTAAACTTGTACTATTTTGTATAGATAAGTGTTAGATAATATATAATTAATGATATATATAATAAACGCTAATGATTTTCTTTTCTAATAACAAGTAAGAAAAAAATTTCGTTTTCCAATTTTGATTTCTTTTTCTTGACATAGTTTCTCCATATCATTGATTTTTATAATTTATATTGGGAAAATGGTACTTTGCCCCCTCTACTTTGCCAAGTTAACAAACAGCCCCCTATAATGAAGTGATCAATTTACCCCCTCCTACTATAGCCAACCTAACAAACAACCCCTTCCATCCAAATTTTCATCCAAAATTATGTTAAGTGATGACTCACCAATATGACTCATCCATAATTAATGACAGTACATTGCCACATCATCGACTTTTGGCAATGTGCTGTCATTAATTATGTGGCAATGTACTGTCATTAATTATGGATGAGTCACATTGATGAGTCTTCACTTAACCGAATTTTAGATGAAAATTTGGATGGAAGGTGATATTTGTTAGGTTGGCTATAGTAGGAGGGGGTAAATTGATCATTTCATAGTATAGGTGGCTAGTTAACTTGGCAAAGTAGAGGGGGGTAAAACATCATTTTCACATTCATATTCAAAAACTATGCACAAAACATCAGTAAGAATTTAACACATTCGCAAAAGAGTAGAAAATATATGTAAATAGTGACAAAGTCCATAGAGGAAAATATCTGGTAGGCTTAAATTATTTTTAAAAGCATATATATCAACAACAAAAATAAGTGCCTCTAAAAAGTATCTAAGACCGTATTTGCCTCTAAAGACCTTTAGCGACAGGAGTGTTTGTGATACTTAAGCTATATGCCTCTGTAACTCTATTGAGGCAAAAAATACCTTGTAGAAGTAAAATACGGCGTGCCTCCGTAGTCATGTTACAGTGCTTTCTTTCACTTTTCAACCTCATGGTAATAGGAAAATGATCAGTAGGTTATGATATCTCATAAAGCTGGGGATGTTGGAAGTGCAATCCTGGACATTTTTTCAAAGCTATAACTTATAACACAAGAGAATCTCAAAGGCCAATACTAAATGGTTTTCTCTTCTACGTAATATATTTTTTATTTCATCTAACAGTTTTTAGTTAATAGTGTGTTTGGATAGTTTAAGTTCTAAACCTATTCAACCCAAATCTGCCTATCCAAACACACCTCTTAAGTAATTTGGATTTCAGTTCAAGTTATAAACTGTTTCAGCAACTTTATTGGGCTTGCAGGAACCATTAATCTTCTTTTGAGGCACCAAAACAGGTTCATCTACGGTTCCACATATGTACAAGTAAGATCAAACTTTTTTACACCTGCAGAAAATGATTATAATTTAGAGCTAGTAAGTGTGATGTAATATAAATAGAGCAGTGGCGGATCTGGGTGGGTTCCCAGGCTGCGCGTCCCGCCCTATTTTCAGGTCTAAAGCTACTAAACTAAACTATACGTATATTTTCATGTACATAAATGGACTGACTCAGTGAATTTTCAGATTTAGTCCAATACATATTATAATTTGACAAAATAACTCAGCGTTATGATTCATCCTAGATTCGCTAGTAAATATGAACATGGGCTTGAGGTAAAACTAGGGATGACAATTATCTTCAAAGCTAGCAATTATTCGTGGGAAGACATTGAGAGAAAGGAAGTGGAGAAGCTGGGGATCCAAAGAGTGATTTTGGGGAATCATAAACTGGTGCCTACATATTAGCTCGTAAAATCACTATAGTTTAAGTGAATTTTCTTCATTTTGGTTAACCTAAGTTTTCTTTTGGTTAACCAAAAACCAAACTATTTTCACGGGTAATTGGCATTAGAAGTTCCATTTGTTTGAGTTTTGTACCAAATCGTCCTATTCGTTTGAAAAAAAATGGATCAGTCCCATTCGTTTGAAAAAAAATGGATCAGTCCCATACTTTTCCGCTGAAATCGAACAGTCAGCATGCGTAGTCAGCAAAAAAAGCTTAGGTGGAAGGTCCAACTCATCTATTTTGACCCAACCGGTCAAAAGAGCAAACCCAACCCAAACCTCCCCAAAACAATGAGTCTTAAACTCATGTTTGTTAACTCAGCTCCCGGTCTCTGAGAAATCTATTCGACTTCCCTTTCTGCAGCTCTCTTCCTTCTCTGTTTGAAACCTTTTCTTCACCTTCAACCTTGTAATCTTTCTCTACAATCGGACTAAACTATCACTTGGGGATAATCTACTACTTCTTCTTCTTCTTCTTCTTCTTCTAGTTAACTAGTTAACCAATCGAGTTAACTAGTTAACTAAACTAGTTCACATGTTATTTTAATCTAGTTAACTAGTTATTTTATTATTAACTAGTTAACTTTATCAAATTAACTAGTTAACATTATGATTGGGTCATTAGTTAACGAGAATATTTGATAACTAGATAACTTGTTAACATGTGAATTAGCTGATAACTAGTTAACCTATCGAGTTGTTAACTAGTTAACTCATCGAGTTATTTAGTTAACCACCACACTACCAAAAGCAAGAAAAAAGCCAACATTCAACACAAACAAATGCTGAAAATAATCAATAACATCATCTACACAGCATCATCATAATCTACACATCATCATCATAATCTATACATCATCATCATCTACACATCAACAAATGAATTTAGTCTGCTTCAATTCATACACCCACATTTATGAATCATCTGCTTCAATTCATAAACCCACATTTATGAAGCCCCTGCTTCAATTCATACACCCATATTATGAAGCCCCTGCTTCAATTTTTAAACCCATATTATGAAGCCCCTGCTCCTGTGTTTCTTCAATGTAAACCAGAAGAAACATTACCAGAGATTAAGGAAGTTTCGTCGGTGAATCCAGTGTTGGTGAAGAAGCTTTCGTCACGTGAGATGGAGAGGTTTCGAAGCTCATCTTCTTCTTCTTCGTCGTTGAATCAATTTCGTGAATCAGTCGTCGGGGGAAGAGAAGATCGAGATGGCGAAGCTTCTCTGTTGCCCTCCGGATCCTCCGCCGCTGTTGCCCTCCGGCTGCCCGTCGCTGCTTCCCTCCCGGCTCCCCGCCGTTGTTGCCCTCCGGCTCCCCCGCTGACGTTGCCCTCCGGTTTCCCGTCGCTGCTTCCCTCCGGCTCTCCCGTCGCAACTATATATCCTCCGGCTCCCCCGCCGTTGTTGCCCTCCGGCTCCCCCGCTGACGTTGCCCTCCGGTTTCCCGTCGCTGCTTCCCTCCGGCTCTCCCGTCGCAACTATATATCCTCCGGCTTCCTCGTCGATGCTGCCCTCCGGCTCCCCCGTCGCTGCTTTCGCCACTGTTCCGGGACCGCATTGCTGCTCCGACCACAACTTCGCTCCGACGAGGGAATGAAAGTCTAGCTCCCCGATTAAAGGTTGGGCGGGATGATTAAATCAGATCGGAAGAATGTAATAGAATGAGGAAGAAGGAAGAAGAAAGAAGTAGAAGGAGGAAGAAGGAGGCGACAAGAATAGAATACAATGAAAAGGAAGGAGGCGGCAGGGGAATGTAGATTAGGGTTTTTTAATTTGCTTTTTTAATGACCAAAATACCCCTCTATTTTGGGTTTGGAATCTGTTCCAAACTTTAAATCCTGGACGCAGATCCTTTGCCCATTTGATGTAATTCACCTCAATCAGTAATAAATATAAGGTTAATACATTTTTTTGTCTTCATACTATGCAAATTTAACAAATATGCCGCTCTATAATTTTTTAATTAAATTAAATTCCTCTACTTTAACACTTTTAACAAATGTGCCCCTTCCATTAACTTTTTTCGTCTATTTTCTATCTATTATGCTGATTGTGCATGCTACATCAGACTATTTGTTCATGTGGCCTCTGAAATAAACTTTAAGCTAAAAAAACAAAAAATCTAAGACTTTAGAAATAAATAGTTAATACACACTATATTTTTTGCCCGCCCGTTGGCGGATTTGAGCAAAACAACATTTTATTATAAAAGGATCTCTCCTATTCATAATCTATACCACTTTGATTTCAATATCACTTATTTCGTTAAATTCACATAATATAGAAAATTATTGTAAACACGCAATGTATACCTAGCCATTCAAATTAAACCAATTGCAAAGGTCACCAACTATTCATAAAATTAATTATAAGAATTTTTTGTTATATAATTAATTTTATATGAAAATTTTCTCAAAGAACCAACAAAATAGGATTAAAATAAAGGGAAATTTTTTATGATAAAAATATAATGTTATTAAGAAATATATCTTACGAATATGAGCTAATATCTTCACAATTTTGACATTATCTGCAAGTGTGTTATGTGAGATTGTTATTCTCGATCATGTTCTATAATGTAATGTAACATTATGATAAAAGTTTATGTCATAGGGTTAATGAATATGAAAGTATAATTATGTAACAAAGATGATGATATTAATACATAGTATAACTATCATACATGGAGGTTCACATGTGGTATGCAAACATTGTCTTTGTTCGAGTATTATGAAAATAGATTCATGCATGTGTGGTCTGTGAACGTTCTTTGATCTCAATATTTTTTTATCTCAATTCTTTGATCTCAATTTGATCATATGTCACATTATTTTTTCATTTTTTACACATATATGTACATAATAATAAATATACATTATTGTTTTTTATGTAATATACATCATTGTTGATGTGCCATTTTGTGAAATTAACTATAACATTGATAACAATTATATATAAAACTTCATATGAATGTAAAAGAATAGTTATAAAAAACATCACATAAATGAATAGGTTTGACAATGGTTTGATTTGGATCCAAATAGTTGATATCCCTTTCCCACTTGTTGTATTTTTTGGTTCGGATAATAACCATCCTAAATCACCTTTTGTTTATTAAATTCAGGAGTTGGGAGGTTGATCTAGGTCGAACTATTAAAAGCCATCATGAACCACTTTTAAAATAGTTAGATGACCAATTTATAATTTTTTATCTCTCAATCTGGCTCAATTAATCAGTTGTTAATTTGCTAAGCCGACCAACCAGATCGTAGCGGGATTTACTACTGTGACAATAAATACTAACTTAAATTTTATTTTTTTAACCTATCACATATAAAAAATATCACAGTTGATGCAATTATGTTTTGTATATTATAAATATAATTAATAGTTTCAAGTAATCATCTTAACTGTATATTAATTTTACTTTTTTGGTAAAAAGTATATTAGTTTCTCTAGTGAAATGAGAATAACAACTTGACTACTAACAATAATAATATTTTTGTTCATTAATAACACTACTTACACAGATGGCTATAGTTTAAAAGATTAATACACAACTACAAATATATGACATATAAATAAGAAACGAAATTTTTATGAAAAAAAAGTTTGATATTAGGGAACATTGAAAAAACAAAACCTAATTGAGACTTTCAATTATAATTTTTTATTTATTTGTTGAAGTCCTAATTTTAGGGAGACTTAGGGGAATATAGATTTTGATGCCTCACCCGTTGGCCGATGTATGTTTGATTGATTAGCTAAATATATTTTTTTCATATAATTTTGTTACTTGTTAATAAATAAATCTATATATTATATGATACTTAATTATAATTAATAAATGTGTATTATTGTTATAATTGATAAATTCAGCCCAATATTCTATATAAAAATGAAGAACTAAGACTGAAATTTATATAGAGATTAATAGATGTTTATTTATTAATAATATTTAACTGATAACAAAATTCATAATAACATGTATTATAAAAATAAAAACACAAAGTTTAAAATTAACATGATTAAATTTTATTATAATATTGAGTCCAAAATTTATAATAAATGAATTATAAATGAGAAATTATAAGTAGTTTCTATATACACATGGAGTGAAAACGGGAGAAAAAAATTATTGAGATAAAGAATAATGAACTAATTACGATAATTTCCTCCCCCCTCCCCCAACTTTCTTGAATCAATTTTGCCTGGTTTTTTTAGGTTCTTATGTCTAACTTGCAATGGACATGGAGCGGGCATGATCTTTATTGTAACATATCCTAACACACCTTGTTTGGACTCTCATTCAACTACAAACTAAAATTTAGGATTAAGTTGGTTCAATGATAATTAAATTTTTCAGAGAATCATTGTAATCAAACTAACTAAAGATGATCTTTATTCGATAAGAAAAAAATCGGCTTTAAACCATGATGAAGATAATTCTAAAAAGTAATTCTCTTATTTTTTTTTTTATTTTACCGATTGAATAATTTACATCTAAACTCAAATATTAGAGACTATATGGTAAAAGAAAAAATCATGAAACTCAATAAATATTTGTAAAGGCTTATTGGAATTTTAATAAAATATGGTAGATAGTTATTACTTATTATCGGTTTATAGAGTTTAATAAAATAATAATAATTAATCCAATACATATTTAAAATATACTTATTATTTATTAACGTTTAAATGAAATTAGTAAAAAATATGTATAAATGAAATGAAAAAAACTCTAACTTAAAAGTTGAAACCATCAATGTGGGTAGCCTAAAAGTGTGGGAGTGGGTAAAAAATAAGGTAGTAGACATAGATTTTTTTTTTTGGACGGATTCTATTGTTATTTATTATTTTAAATTTATTTTAATAAGGATTAATTAAATAGAAAATTGTGATTGGTTGGCTAGCTACATTTAAGGAGAGAAGTAATAAAAGGGGGTCTCTTTTATATTTGCATAATAATAGTAATAGATTTTTGCCCTCATTTCCCTTGTTCTTCTTTTTGTACACACTGCCTCTGCAAATTTCTTAATATCTCAGCATCCATGCGTATAAAATATCTTACTGGGTATGTCCATTCAACAAATTTAACGAAAAATGGATGAAAAAAAGTTAACGGAATGACACATTTGTTAGAAGTGTAAAAGTAGAGGGGTTTAATTCGGTTGATTAGTAGAAGAGTATGTTTGTTAACTTTGCATAGTAGAGGGGCATAAATATGTATTAACCCTAAATATAACCTCTATTACTATCAATCGCTTCAAATCCCTATAGCCCCCAAGTCATGTATATGACTTATCGAAGTTGTGTAAACCTCAACTCTTATGAGAGCATTCGTTTGAGGGGGCGTGTTAATAATTAATATAACATCTAATTTGAGCTCTCTTACAACAACTCGAATTATTGAATACATTACGGATTTACGGATCTCTATTAAAGTTATAAGTTGCGAGTGGAGGCGGGTCGCCCATTACTCTCAAAGTGGCATCTGTTCCTTTTCCCCTTAATGGCAAAACATCAAACAATTAACTTTCTAAAGGGAACCAGACTATTTTGATGCAAACATAGTACGTATGACCTAAGCTTTTCTGCAAAACAAAAAGCTCTCTACTCCAACCACCTTAATCTCAAATGATTCCCATCTCTTCCCCAATTCAGTATCCCTCCAAAGCTTTGCTATAAAAATAGTCTTTATCATTGCAGCTTAAATATGCCTGATTGAAGTTTTACAGAGACACAAACCAATAGTCATCAGTCACAAGAGAGAAAAATGGCATCTGGGTTAGCTCTTCCTTTGTCCTTGGCCGTCTTCCTCAACAATGCTCACCTCTCCTCCCCTGTTTCACCCCCACTTCCTGCACAAGATGATCTTAATATCACTAGTCATACCTTCAGTGAAAAAAGTTTTATCATTTGGTCTGACATGTCAATATTGATGAGCTATGTGGTTGCTTTTCTGTTGATTGCTTCTCTGTTGATTGCTTGTGCGAGATTATGTAGAAGAAAAACAACCATTCTCATGGTTCGGGTATGGGGGGGTTTCATTTTTCTTTCTCTGTTTTACTCTTACAACAGCATGTTAAGAGTTGAGACCTAACACCATGTATGGATTCGTCTTCTGTAATGGCAGGTTCTGGTATCTGATAAAGCTGGAGATATTGGAAGTGTGCTTCGTGACCTTTTTCCAACTAATAATATAACACAATCACAGGCCCCAGTACTCAAAGGTTTTTCCTTTCTTTTTTCTTATTAGAGGTTAGTTTGGATATGAAGAAAGTTGTGAGAATTTTGATATTATTTTGCTTGCGTGCAGGAACCATTAATGCGCTGTTGAAGCACCAAAGGAGCTTCATCTATGGCTCCACATCTGCACAAGTAAGTTCACACTTAATACTGGAAAGCTAAGCTAGATATGATTTATACTATTATGATATAGTTTATTTATCACGATTATCGCAGGTGAAATCTAAGATTCTTGAAGAAAGGTGGTCCAACCTTATTCTGAGGAGAGAAGTGGAAAAGTTGGGGATCCAAAGTAAGAGTCTTGATAATCATCAACAAGTGCCTATCCTAGCTCCCAAGCAGAAGAAAGATAACACTCTGGTAAGTTTCCCATTTTTCATCTGCTTGAACTTGAGTTTTGTCTTACTTTTTACTGCTACTTCTACACACAGGTGATAATAATGGTGGTAGCTGATGGTGTTCACAAACTTCCCTCCATTGATAACAGTGAGGATGTGAAAGAAGCACTCAACTATCTGGACACCAAACTTCCCAACATTCTGGTAAATGATATTAAGGTGTTCTAGCTGAATTGTTAATTTGTCACTCGCTAATATAAGATGAATTTACTTTCTCAACTTACAGGCTGCTGATGTGATATGGAGCTATGAAGATCCTATGCTGCTGCAGAAATTGCTTGAGATTTCCCCTGACCTGAAATCCATCTATGCTTGAACGTGATAGCTTGTTGTTCTACTAGTTTATGTTTCCTAGTCTTATAAGTTAAGGATTGAGAGTGAAGATCACTCTGAGTGGAATGGTGTAGCTTCAGACGATTGCTTTTCTTGAATTAGTCACCTAATCTGTGGACCTATATCATCTATATATATATTATCTGTAATAGCTATACCACCCCTGCAGAGAATTGGCAAATTTTCAGTCACTAACAGCAACAAGATGGACAGTGATTTCTTGGAAACATTCGTCTTTTCTGAGCTACCCGTATTCTTTCTCCATCTTTTACACCGATCACTGCTAACACTTACAGAAGAATATCCAAGAGGACGAGAACCTCCGCAATTCATTAGTTCAGAAACAGTTTGGAATACAGATGCATAAATGATACCGTTGCCACTCGCCATAAGAGAGGGCATCAGCAGAAATTCACTACAGGACAGCATCAGCATGTCCTTCTCTTACCCAACAACAGCATCAAGTATGTGCAGTAGTATCTTTGACGTGACAATGATATATGGGACTGAGCCAACTTTCATACTTGCTGATGTGCTCCTGTGATGGTAGTGATTTGAGCTCCACAAGTGGGGTATGTCACAGAGAAGCTTCATGATGGCGCATTCTACGCCTAGCACGGTGAACTCTTCTATGACTGCGATGGTGTGCGGCTCTGGTAGCAGAGGCTGGAGTAGCAGGGTGATGGATCTCCTCCAATGGTGCCACTGCCCCAAAGAGGCTATCAATAGGGTCTTCTGTTATCTCAGCATGATCAGATTGCGAGTTCATCTGAGAGAAAACCTCGTTGAAGAATCACATTAGGTTTGTGGGAGAGGAATGTCCGTCAGAACTTTTCATGGTGCAAGAAGCTTACCTGGGGTCTTGCAATAACTTGCTTTGGGTTTAATTCAACAGTCTTGATATCAGGCTCTGCTTGAGAATTCTTGTGGTAGTCATTATCATGTGGCTTTTGATCACCAGAATCCTTGTGGTAAGCGTTGCTATGATGCTTTCCATCAGAAGGAACATTCCCAAAGTGATTTCGGTAACGCCACCTGAGTCTAGCTTCATTTGAGCTTGAGTCATCGAAAACTGTCTCCACATAGAACCGTTTGCTCAGAAGTTGTCTGGCCCATGGTACATTTGAATACCTCATCACCATTCTGTCAATTTTGGAAGTAATTGAGCAATTTCATCACTAGAGAACTGAATCTTATTACATAATAACCTAGTAAGAGTTCACAAATCCTTAAACAACTACAGCTTACCACATTAATCAAGACGTAATAATACTTAGACTGTTTGTTAACACATCTCATGTTTGTTGAACCAGTCACTAGAGAGCATCACAACATACTGATAAGTACCTAAGTGATTTAACATGAATGAGGAAATGAAAATAAAACATACATAGTTGCCAACTGTCTCTGTAAGCGACTTCCATCTCTCGACAGTATATGATCAACACAAGCCTCAAGGGAACGACCAAATCCCCAAAATCCCATGACAGCAGCAGCTCCTATGTGTGTTCAAGACAGATGATCAGTGAAAAGGAGATGTCTTGCACATAGATTGAAAGAGTGTGTAATATTTACCTCCTGAGATATTTACACGTAGTACCCTACTAAGCTTCCAAGTTGCTGCAAGAGACTGGAAAGTATAAGAAAGGAAGTAGAAGAAGAACACTAAACCAAGTAGTGGATAACAGCCTCAACCTTCCCATTTTGTTGATCTTGAGACTAATGATGCCATAACACATTCTTGAGACAAAAAAATAGATGGAAGAACAACAATTCAAGAAAGCATATGAAAAAAACCCTAGATATAATCCAAAAAAGGTTCAAAATTCAAATCTCCACCCAAAGACTGAGAGAGTACCGTGCCAAGAACACACATTGCATAATTGCAAATCCGCAGATGCAGTCATGAAATGCAGAGTATGGCCATCATTTCATTCTACTACCACAGACGCATAAAAACGAAAACATACCTCCCCAAGCAGCAGTACCTCCAACCAAAGAGGCAAAGGTGAATGCCCTAATAGCACTGTTCTTACACACTTGGAGTAACTCCGCTTCTTGAGCCGTCAAGTACTCCTGAAAATTTGAAGTGTTTTAGCGGAAGGATAGTAGTTTATCATTCAATTCATCAGCAAAGCATAAATTGGGTATCGATTGGGAACCTAACAACAGATCATTATTAGGTCCACAACATCAAAATCAAGCACGCTCTCCATCTCAACAACAATTCCGACAAGAACGTTCTTCTAAATTCAGGGTCAATGCAGCTCACATTATGATCGCGCCATTCATGTCTTTCGAAGCTGGAAGACTAGGAAAGACGCAAATTTCTCGCAGGGGGGACAACTTCCGGATCAACGAAACATACCCAAATTAGTTTGGTCGTGATAGAAAAAAGCTTCAGAGAAATACCTTTTGGGACCTGAGGGATTGCTCGAGCTCGAGGAGAGCTGCACCCATTTCTGCAGAATCCTTTGCCTTCTGAGTTCTGATCAGAAATCCTTTGGGCGAAAATGGTTTCGTACGTCCACTTCCCTTCCGTTAGAAAAGAAAACAGAAGAGAAAGAGAAGAAAGGCTGAATGGCAGACGACTGTAGTAGCAGGCCAAAAGCCCAATAAGATTGGGTTTGGTGAATGCTAGGTGTGGTATCTACCCACAAAATTCAAAAAATCAATTTCACCAATCTAGTGTGTTACTTTCGGAACAGCTTATGGTGCTGAAACTTCAGCACTAAAATGGTGCTGAAGCCGCCTACGTGTAGATTCATTCAAAACTCAGAAGACGCCACGTTTGGGACGTCTACGCCCGCCTCGCCGCTGCTCGCCTCGCCACCCGCCTAGACGCCGCCCGCCTCGCAGCAGGAAGCCTGGCCGCCGCCCGCCTAGTAACCACCATCCTCGCCGCCGCACATCAGATCTGCCGCCCATCAGATCTGCCGCCATCATCAGATCTACCGCCGCATCAGATCTGCCCCCACGCCGCTACATCAGATCTGCCGCCACGCCGCTACATCAGATCCGCCACTTCTTCATTCTTCCTCCCTCGTTTTTGTGCAACTTCCCCCCTCTTACCACGTTGTTCCATTTTGATGATTTAGGAACATGTTTGTATTGTTCCATATAGCTACTTATGGAACAGAAAGCTGATATTATTGTTTTATTTTCAATTTGATTCAAGATTTTATGATTTTCTGTGTTCCGATTTAGTAAAATCGATTTTCAGCACGTTCCATTACATTTGAGATTGTTCCAAAATATGAAAATGGAACAAAATCCTAATCTAACCTAAAAACAGAAAAAGGAACCATAAACAAAAATATTATACAATGATTGTCTATAAGATTGTTCCTAAATATGAAAACGGAACAATGCATAAAACTAATTTTAGTGATGACATGTTCCTAAAAATGAAAAAGGGAACAGTGAAAACAAGTGGCACGGAAATCAAAGATTTCCGCCGCCGAGAAGAAACCAAAATTAGGAAGAAAACGTGAATATTTAATTAATTATAAAAATAAAAAGAAATCAATTTTAGTTAGGTAACTGCCCAAAAATCCGGGAAATAACTGCCATAAAATCCTTCATGCATCTGAACGAGTTTTCTCTCTGAAAAAGTAATTGCTCTCTCTCGATTCCGCCGCTAGTGCCGTTCATGTCCGAGAAGCCGGCGGAGCCGGGTCAGGGGACGCAGTCCCCGCCGATCAAGATTGTCAAAAGGGCTCGTCTTGATGATAGCGATGGTGCTCAGCGAGTCTCCCCTCAAGCTTCCGAATCTGATCAACCGAAGTCACCGGTGTGGGGAGAATCCTTTAGGGATAAGGTTGCGGGGTCTTGGGGCTATGGTCCACATGATTTCGCCATGCCTTATTCCGATGAATCTGATATGGATGATGAGGATGATGATCCGAGGTGTCCGACGATTCGGATTCCACAAGAAGAGAAATACAGAGTCCGGAGGAAGTTTGAGAATGCCATCATTGTGAGTACACTTGGAAAGTGTTTCTCGTTTCTGTTCATGAGCAGGAAGCTTCCACAGCTTTGGGCTAAGAAGGGTCAGATCCAAGTCTCTGATGTGGGTTGGGGATACTTCGTGGTTAAGTTTGAGACGATCGCCGATTATGATCGAGCTATGTTTGGTGGCCCGTGGATGGTGGGAGATCACTATGTGGTTATTCAAGAATGGAGGCCTTACTTTCAACCGGAGGATTCCCCGATCTTGACGTTACGCGTTTGGGTTCGTCTACCGGGAATACCGCTTGAGTATTTTGATGGGACTATCCTTACTATCATTGGTAACAAGATTGGCAAGACTGTCCGGCTCGATCAAACAACTCTTGATGGTTTACGCGACAATTTTGCGTGTATTTGTGTGGAGGTGGACCTTGCGAAGCCTCTTCTCTCGAAGTATCGTTTACGTCGACGTGTTCGTCGCATTGAATACGAAGGTCTGCATACAATTTGCTATGCGTGCGGTTGCTATGGCCATGCTCAAGATAAGTGTATTCGGAAGACGGAGGAGGAAAAGAGTGGTGATGTTGAAGTCGTGATCACGAATCCGATTTTCCAGAATAGCTCGATCGAGAGTCGTCCGGAAGTGGAAGAGGATTTTGGCCCCTGGATGAAGGTGTCAAGATCCAATCGGAAGGGGAAGAAGGCTGTGTCACCGGCGCCGGAGCCGTCGTCGGCGTCGACGATCAAAAGTCAGGTCAAGGACGTCTCCTTTTCGGGTAACCATTTTAATGCGTTGGTTAACGAGGATAATCAGGAGGTCATGGATGGTAATGATAATCTTGCCATTACCAATGATCTTGTTGCTGGAGGAATGAAATCTGGGATTTCAAATAAGGAGAATATTGACCTTAATGTGGCAAGTGATGGGAGTGGAGGGCCTTCTTTGCAAGATCCTTCAATCAAGTCAGCAATTAGCGAAGGGATGGGGCCGAAAGCCCAATTGGGTGAGAAGCCGGTGGATGTTCCAACCAGCGAGAAAGGAGTTGTCTTGACTAAATCAAGCTCGTCTCCGATCTTGGGGGTTAAGGATCGGACGGGAATTATGAAGCCCACCAAAAGCAAAGGGCCCGTCAAGTCGGGTCGGTCGGCCCATCAGGGGGTGTCTAAGAAGAAACTTGAGGATCAGCCATTATTGAATAAACAGGCGGTGGTTAGCGTCTCAAGGATGGTGGATGCGGCTCTTTTTGCCCCGACCCATCAGGCTAGTGCGCCCACGGGGTCCGACCCAGATGTGATCATGACAGATGGTTCGGCGCAAGGAGCGATTAATGAAAATTAATTGCCTGAAGGGAGTCTTCTCTACTCTTTTTATGTCTATGTCTAACATTTTTTCTTGGAATTGCCGAGGGGCAGCGAGTAAATCGTTTCTTACTGCGTTTAAATCTTATATTAATTTAGTCAAGTTTTCTATTGCAGTTATTGTTGAACCCAAAGTCAGCCATCAGAAAGCGGAAGACGTTATCCAAAAGATGGGATTTTCGGAGTCCTTTCGCTCTGATGCTATTGGTTTCAAGGGTGGCATTTGGCTTTGTTGGGATCCCCTTGTCATTTCTATGAATATCGTGGAAGCCGGCCCACAATTTATCCATGCTGGGGCCATTGCGCGGATGGGACCTCCTTTTTCATTACTGCGGTGTACGCTAGCCCTCAAGCCACGTCTCGAGTGCTTCTGTGGGACGGTCTTAAAAGACTGTCGCTTAACCAGTCCGCTCCTTGGGTGATTATTGGCGATTTCAATGCCATTCGCTCTGCGGAGGAGAAAAGAGGTGGTAGGCCTTTTGAGAGGAGGCGTAATAAGTCCTTTATTGATACGATTGATGTTTGTGGTCTCTCTGATCTTCCCTTCTCGGGTCCTCGCTTTACTTGGAGTCAGAACAACTTGCTTTGTCGTCTTGACCGTACTCTGGTGAATGATGCCTGGATCCAACAGTTCCCTGATTCCTCCATCGCACATTTATACAAGATCAAGTCAGATCATCGTCCTATCCTGTTGTGCCCGTCCTTTCAGGTGCCTCGTTCTAATTCTAAGCCGTTTCGTTTTCTTTGTTCTTGGATTTCCCATCCTACTTTTGACTACTTTGTTAAAAACAAATGGAATGCAGGTTAGGGTCTTCCGGGTTCTCTTTCCGGACTCTCGGCTGATCTTAGGAGGTGGAACAAAGATACCTTTGGCAACATTTTTAAGAGGAAGAAGTGCGTCCTTGATCGGCTCAATGAAGCGGAGCTGAGGACGGCGTCTAATCCTAGCGCCTCGAACCAAGAGGTTGAGGATGACATTCGGTCTAAGCTTGAGTTGGTTCTCTGGCAGGAGGAAACCCTCTGGATTCAAAAGTCTAGGTCTCGGTGGGCAGTCGAGGGCGATCGAAACGCAAAAATTTTTCATCTTGCTGCCCTTAAACGTCGAGCGGTCAATCGGGTTAAACGCTTGAAGGGGCCTAACGGAGACTGGGTTGAGGATCAAGAGGATCTTCTTGCTATGGCAGTGGGTTTTTTTTTCAGGATATTTACTCTAAAGATTCTGAGGTTGGAAGCTTACTGGCGGGTTTCTCTAGCTCCATTGAGCCTGGCGAGTGTGTTGATTTGGCTGCCCCGCTTTCATCTTTGGAAATTCTGTCAGCTGTGAAGAGCATGGGGGCTCTCAAAGCACCTGGCAAAGATGGTTTTGGTCCTATCTTTTTCCAGCATTGTTGGAAGGTGGTGGGTAGTAGTTTCGTGGAGTTCATTGGTCGGTGCTTCTGCTCGCCTTCTCTGATCCGTTCTATCAATGAAACTCTGATTACTCTCATCCCTAAGAAGCCTAATCCTGAGAGTTTCAGTGACTTCCGTCCGATAAGCTTGTGCAACGTGGCCTACAAGACGCTTACTAAAAGCATTGCCAACAGAATCAAGAGGCATATGTCAGGGCTCACCCATCCGTCTCAAACAAGCTTTGTCCCGGGGCGTCCTCATGGTTCAAGAAGTTGTTCACTCTCTTCATACCAGGAAAGGGAAGAAGTATTCTATGGTTATCAAGATTGATCTTGCTAAAGCGTATGATAAGATTGATTGGGAGTTCGTCAGGGATACAATCACTCACATTGGTCTGCCGGTTAACCTGATTGAGGTCATCATGGAATGTATTACGTCCTCCTCGTTCCAAATTTTATGGAATGGGAACTGCTCGGATTCTTTTGTCCCATCTCGAGGTCTGCGTCAGGGTTGTCCCCTTTCTCCGTACTTGTTCACGCTATACATTGAGAGACTGAGCCGGCTCATCCTCTCGGTTGTTCAGTTTGGCTACTGGAAGCCTAATGTTTTGGTTGAGAGGGGACCGCCTTTGTCGCACTGCTTTTTTGCGGATGATTTAGTGCTCTTTGGGGAAGCTTCGTTGGAGCAAGCTCGGGTGATCTCTGATATTCTTGACAGGTTCTGTGGGGCTTCAGGTCAATCTGTGAATAAGGATAAGTCTCGAATCTATTTTTCGAAAAACACCCCTGTTGGTCTTAAGACGGAGATTTCGGATCTTTTGGAAATTGCCGCCACTGCCGATCTTGGCCGTTATCTTAGAGTCCCGATTCTCCATGGCAGAGTTACTAAGCACACGTACGATTTCTTGCTTGACTGTCTTGATTCTCGTCTGGCAGGTTGGAAAGCTGAGAACTTGTCCCTGGCTGGCAGAGTTACCCTGGCGTCCTCAGTTTTGAACTCTCTGCCTTGTTATGTTATGCAAACCGCCTCTCTCCCTCTTGCGCTTTGTGATAAAATTGACAGGAAGATTCGGAACTTCATCTGGGGTTCGTCTAATGGAGTTAGAAAAATTCACAACGTTAATTGGGAGACAGTTTGCAAGCCTAAGAGTATGGGAGGGCTTAGCCTGAGAAGGGCAAGGGAGCTGAATAAGGCCTTCTTGATGAAAGTGGCGTGGAACCTCATTTCTAATCCGGAGGATTTATGGGTTAGGACCTTGACTTCTAAGTATTTGGTGCGTAACGGCTACGGGTTTACCCTCAGGCGTAATTCTGGTTTTTCATCGCTTTGGAGGGGGGTTTTAAAGGTTTGGCAGTCTATGCTGAACGGTATCCAATGGAGTATAAAAGATGGGACTACTACGAGATTTTGGACGGACAAATGGTTAGACAGCGGAAACATTCTTATCGTCTTTGCCAACGATATTCAGGGAGTGGACCCTTCTCTTACTGTTTCTGATTTTGTGTTACCCAATGGATCTTGGAATTTAGATCTGCTGTCCAGTTGCTTACCTGATGTTGCGTTGATGCAGGTTATGGGTATGAATCCGTCATATGCTCGACTTGGAAATGACCATATCTCGTGGGGACTTGAACCTAATGGCCAGTTCACTGTCAAATCGGCCTACCTGCTGCTTAAGGACCTGACTTTGGGCGAGCAAGGATCGATGTGGAACAAGGTTTGGAAGTGGGAAGGGCCTGCCAAGATTAAGCACTTTCTGTGGCTTGTCTCGCACGGCAAGCTAATGACAAATGAGGAACGTCGGAGGAGGCATCTTGTTGCTGATGCAGAATGCCCAGAATGTAATGATAGCTGTGAAGACACTGAACATGTCCTACGTGGGTGTCATGTGGCGAGAAGCGTGTGGAGAGAGATGTTGCCGAGCGCGGTTTCCGGAGACGTTTGTAATTTGGATTTTGCTTCTTGGTGGAGCAGGGGTTTGGGGAATGTTAGCTCTAGACTCCTGTTTGGAGTTACTTCTTGGCTGCTTTGGAAGAGAAGGAACAAATTGGTGTTTGACAATGACAGAGCTCCCGTTAGTGCAGTTTGCTGTCAGGTTAAGTTCTGGGATCGCCTCTTTTCGTCTAGCTGGAAGGCCTTTCAAATGAGTCGAGAAGCGCCGAGTTTGGCTCGGCAGGCTCAGTTGATTGGGTGGCGGCGGGCGGATGAGGGGTGTTTCTCCCTCAACGCTGATGGCTCCCTGTATTCTAACCGGAGTAGTGCATCAGCTGGTGGTGTTATTCGTGATGATAATGGCAGGTTTGTTTCTGCTTTCACTGCTAACTTTGGCACTTGCTCAATCATGAGAGCAGAACTGCGTGGCATCATTGAGGGGATGAAGCTGGCGTGGGACAAGGGTATTCGGAAGTTGAGTATCCAGTCAGATTCTAGGGCTGCGGTTCAGATGTTGTCGACCAGAAACATCAGTAATAACCAGCATGCCAGCCTTATCGAGCAGTTCTGTGAGCTTTCTTCCCGTAATTGGGAAGTGTCGATCCACCATGTGTACCGCGAAGCAAATTTTGCAGCGGATTATCTTGCTAACCTTGGTCACTCCTTTGTTTTTGGGGTTCATGTTTAGAGGCTCTCGATGTTTCTTTATTGTATTGGCTGAACTTTGATCAGTTTGGTGGCTGTAACTCTCGTTTAGTTATTAATAATACGTAAGGGCTCCCTTACTCTTTTCACCAAAAAAAAATAAAATCCTTCATGCTAATTAAAAAGGAAATAAATATATTTAATATGAATATGCAAATTAATAGATGCAATTACTCTTTTATCCATTTGATAAGAACCATTAGATCAAAACCAAAAAATGAAGGGTGGATATTGGTGTCATCATATGAAGGACACTTCATGTGTCATGATAGCGGGAATTCCCGCATATTCCGTTCAAACATTACTTCTTTTCGATTAAGCGTTTCAGAATTAATGCAATATGTGTTGAATTTTCCGTCATTATATGTAGTTCAAATATTAACTTCTAAGTCTTCAATTTAAAATCAACTTGATGTTTACCCATCTTAGTATTTGCCATATCCAACAAGGAACAAAAAGGTACATGGTGTCTACAAATTAAGGATCACATCTCTTTGAATTCAAACTCAAGCTTTACTTTTCATGCATGTATATTTGTATAATTAATTACGCCTAGTGGGAGAGCTACATGTTGACTTGGGGTGGATAAAAATATATACGTATCAATGTATACTAGATTATCAGCGGCCCATTGGCCGATTTTTTGTGTTAATAGTTTACCGGAAAATAATTTTTATTTAGATTACTTAGAAGTGTGGTTAAATTTTTTCTACTTTTTATTTCTACTTTTTAATATATACTTTTTTCTACTTTTTATTTCTACTTCTTAATATATAATCATTTAATTCATATGTTGGTAAAAAATTATAAATTTGTTATCAATTGCTGGGATATAATAAACAAAAGCATTATAGTTATGCTTTCTTGTTGTTACGTTGAAAACACTGCAACTTTTCTTTGATTAAACTACTCCAATCATTAGGTGTGACATTGTTGGTTGTTCACTTTGTCTCTTAACCATGAGGTTGAGAGTTTGATTCTTGTTCGTGAGAAAATAATCAATAAATTTTGTTTGTCAGAACCGATTTTATCCAAAATACCCTCATTCCTAGAATGAAGGAGGAGCTCTAAAATCCTCAAAAAGCTGACGTGTCAACTGAAAAAAATGGTATCTGCTTTAATGTATTAGTAGATGCTTTCTTGTTGTTACGTTGAAAACACTACAACTTTTCTTTGATTAAATAGTAAACTACTCCAATCATTAGGTATGGCATTGTTGGTTGTTCACTTTGTCTCTTAACCATGAGGTTGAGAGTTCAATCCTTGTTCGTGAGAAAAGAATCAATAAATTTTGTTTGTCAGAACCGATTTTTATCCAAAATACCCTCATTCCTAAAATGAAGGAGGAGCTCTAAAATCCTCAAAAAGCTGACGTGTCAACTGAAAAAAATGGTATCTGCTTTAATGTATTAGTAGATGTGTCTGTAATTAGATTCGTATTTATAATGTGTGTATGTATGTAATTAGATTCATACTTATCAATGGAAATGTATTTATGTGTAATTAGAATCATACTTATCAATATAAATAAATATATGTAATTAGATTCGTACTTATGATCTTTTAGACATGAATTAAAATTTGTATTATTTTTGGGAAACAAAGAATCTGGCATATTTATTTGCTTCCAAATATTTATGAAAGTTTATAATAATACTATAATTTCAAAATTCACTAATTCACTTATTCATGAATTCAATCAATTTCATTATCAAAGTTATAGTCTAAATGTTTCAATAAAAGATATTTTTTAGAAACCACTACAACAAAACCTAGATACGAAGGCACACCGTTTTTGCCTCTAAAAGTCATTTTTTTGCCTCTATAGAGTTTTAGAGGCAGATAGCTTAAGTGTCACTAACGCTGCTGCGGCTAAAGGTCTTTAGAGGCAAATATGGTGGCACATGTTATCTGTCACTAATGAAAGAATTAGTGGCAGATATAATTGTTAGTAATGGCTACTTTAAACAACTATTATTCTATCTTAGCCACCTTTAAGAGGCACTTATTTTTGTTGGTGATAATTTTTTTTAGAGGCACATATATATGCTTTTTTTAGAGGCACATATATATGCTTATAAAAAGAATTTATTCCTACCAGAATATTTTCCTCTATTGGACTCTCTTACTATTTACATACATCATTTTCTACTTTTTTGCTATCTACGAGGTTTGAACCCGGGTGGCTGAAGGAAATGTGCTAAGTTCTTAGTTAACACTTGGTTCAAGAGTACTTACTGATATTTTTTACGCAGTTTTTAAATATGAATCACAAAACTCAACGATATGCAGAAACTATACCAACAAAAGAAATTGAAAAACGTAAATTTCTCCTTAATCATTATTAGAAAATAAAATCATCAATGTTGAGTGTTCACCATACATACATATATTTCACCTTTTTAAAAAAATTATATTTTACCTATACAAAAAGTATAGTTTACAAGTTATCTACCGCTGCAAATTTTAATCATACAACATATAGAGACAACTATAAATTATCTAACTCTAAATATTTTAATCATAGAACCTATAAAGTCGGTTCTAAATTATCTGCCTCTAAATTAAAGAAATTTTCTATATAACTTATAGAGGCAGTTATAAATTATCTGCCTCTAAAGAAATTTTATGTGTAACTTATAGAGGCAGTTATAAGTTATTTGCCTCTAAAAGAATTTTCCATATAACTTATAAAGGCAGTTATAAATTATATGCCTTCTAAAAGGTTTAATCCTACAACTTTTAAGGCAGTTATAAATTATCTGCCTCTAAAACTATAAAATAATATTTATTAAACTTAAAATAAATAAATAAAATACAATTAGAGGCAGATATTTGCATCTATAGAGACACATATAGTATTTGTTCTTTAAAATTATATTTAGAGGCAAATATTCTATGTGCCTCCGTGTATCTGCCTCCATAGCTAGGTTTTATTGTAGTGCTTAGACTTGCATACAACAATTCATTTATAACAACCAACATTCCTGCGAAATTACCTCATTCATTCCTTCCTCTCTGTGTTGTACGTAATACCTCTCATGATCATCTAGCTGCTTCTTTAACAATTGTCAATCATATGAACAATTTGGAGTGACCCAGAAGTCCACAACTACTATAATCAAACTCGAAAGTTGTATATCAGATAATAAATTATTATCATTATTAATTCTCCCTGCTAAAGAGGGCACTTTTAGCAGCATTCAATGCCATGGTTGAAATTACTAGCTCCACCTGAATAACTTGAAGAATATGGAAAATGAGTGCTTTAGGTGATTGTCAATCCTATACTTGATTATCGGCTTAAATTTGACATTTGGATTCCTATTCAACTATCATGAGCTCACACGTTAAATATTTAAGTATAAACTTTAATTATTCACGTGGCTCCTGTAACCATACATGTAATGTTTCTCTCCAATGAAGAACATTACTCAGGGATAATAGGTTGGAAGGTCTCTTTACTATTGAAAAATATTAAACAAGCCTTCTTACAATTATTTGTGCAAAACACACCCCTCTACTTAGAACGCTTAACAAAGAAACCATTTCGTTAGAATTTTGATAAATCCTGTTACGACCTCCACCACAGGCTCGCCACTGAAACAGATAGGATCAAGGGTTTTAACTTGGGTTTTGCATTGCCTTCAAAATGTGTATTCTCAAAGTTTCTACTTTTATAAAAAAAAATTCCGAATTTCCCCAAACAAATTTGAGGGTCCATGGCTTTCCCGTACTATTTTCTTTATAAAAAAATACATACCAAACAAGATAATTTAACATACTCTAACTTTTTTTTTTAAACTTTTTTCTACCATTCCTTAGTCGTCGTACTTTCTCTAATTATCAATACCCTATACTAAATGACCATCTGGTAAAATGTGATTTAGAATACATGATATTTCATAAAATGCATGTATGGTGTATTTAAAATGTGTGGTTTTAAAAGACATGTATGTGGAAAATATGTTTAAAACCATGTAGGTGAGATTTCAAATAATAAGGCATTCTCCAAAATCTCACCAACTAGGTGAGATTTCAAATACACATTTTGAGGAGTTTTGAAATTTTGAAATATACAGTTTTTTAGACAGTGTAGTATTGCACATAATACATGTATTCTCTAAAATCTCATATTCGAATTATCTTTATCAAATCATCTATACGACCCATTAGATTGTTGTCTAATTAAATTTTAGTGATTGTGACTGAAGAGCTAATGTGAAACAAGCCGGTTGTTCATCTTTCCGTGAATGAGGATGCTAACAAGACAAAATTAGTGGAGTAGCTAACTGAAAATAATAGTAGGATTGATGCGTTGAATTTTTTTACGTGCATGATGTTTTAATCAATTTTGATAAAAACGAGATGATTTTGTACAATAGGTAAAATGTAATGGACGAATTAGACAATAATCCCTTTCGCGTGCGGATAGTTATTGACAGTTGAGTGACTTATTTGAAACTAATGTACGTTTTCCTATTTGAATCAGCGCGCATAAATTTGATCGATGTTGGTCTCGATGATTAATATTTGTTATAAGCTAGTGTATCAATCAACCAATCAAATGGTTTCAGTGGTCATGACCTGGGGCTACAGCTATTCACATGGTCACCCACGATCATCATTGGCGATGCACAAAGACATCCAATCAGCCGTTGCACTAGAATCTAGATACGAGAATACACGTGAATCACTTGATGTTACTAGCTTAGTCTGTTAAACATAGAAATTGATTGATGAATGTTTCTCATTACATCCCTCGATATGGTAATCATCTATTCTACACGATATTATGTTAAGTCTGCTCCATTCTCTTTGATACGATGATTCATGATTCATTAGCCACATCATCAAGTCCATGATACGGATTAGAAATGGATAAACCTTATTATTAAACCAAAAAAGCTAAGGGGTGATTACTGTTTCTTACTATTCTTTAGGAACAGTACACCCCCACTTCCCAATGTTTGTTTTAGTTAGATTTCAAAGTCCATTTGATTAAAGCCTATATGTTTCTTTCTTGGTTCATTTACCTTTTTGTTTATTTTCTGTCCAGTTCTGTTTCATCCCATCCATTCTTTCTCCATATGTTTTCTCTATCTTTTAAATCATTGTTTGTTTTCTTATTATTTTTGGTAGTCAGCTCCAATGTTTTCAATGTCGTATCCTGTCCTCGGTTGGACCAGTCCGACCGTAAATCAGTTAGCTCTCCAGCATCGAGAAATTTTGGTTCAATCCTGGTTCGATCTTGGTTCAACATTGATTTTCCCATTAAACCTTTGAACCCTTGACCTTGCCGGCTCGACCCCCGGTCCGGTTCTGAAAACTTTGATCAGCTCTCTTCATCCAGCGATCGTATCAAGGATTTATCGCCACTTTCCCCCTTCTATCTGGCGTCCTCTGATGCCATCAACATCCCCAATTTTATGGGATCTTCTAGCGTAGCCTCGACAGAGGATTTGTGCTACGACGACGGCACTACACCCGTGAAGGCTTCAACGTTGGATGAGCTCCATTCCCTTCAGAAAGAAGAGATCCAACCCGCCTTCAACTCCCATACAGCTCTTGCAGTCGTGCCATCGTTGGCATAATGTAAGAAGAGCAGAAGAGAGCATCAAATGTAGTCGATAAGTGCATTTTGCGTCGCTTATAGGGGAGACTGAGCCGAAGGTGGTCAAGGGAGATCCGGTGCGTAGAGGGCCTATAGCATCGCAGAAGGTGGGGCACGTGTAGCATTATACGTCGGTGATCAGCTCCAATGTCAGTTTGCTTAAATTAACTCATCTTCTCTAGAACCTCTCCCCTTTTGTTAATTAATTAATTAATTATTCATGACAAGTAATAATGATATTGGGTGTAAGCAAGTGCTAATTCGGTCGTTACATATACGTTTGGTAAGTGATAAAGTACGAGAAAGGGTCATTTATAATGGCGACAAGGGCCATGATGAAGCTAGCCGGGGCAAAGATTGGGAAGGTCACAAAGGGATAAGTGAGTTGTTAGGAAAGATACGGCTGATAATGATCATACAATCCTCTAAAATGCATCAAGGATAAAAGAATATGGTACAATAGGTTGTTAATTACCTCTTACATGGAACTCTAACTTGGTGTTGTTGAGACTTCTCTTTGATCTTCAATTCCTTTATTTTTCATTTTAGTTTTTTCACAATTTAATTTCGTAAATTTAATTTCTGTTTAAATGTAGTTATGGAATCAATTTTGTTCAAATTTTTAATACTTTGTTCATGGCATACGTCAAGACCATATCAAATATATATGCCATGTATATGTTTTTAGTGTTATTAATATCGTTCTAAGTCTACTAAATCATTTATTCACCACATTATTTTCATAATTATATATGTAAGACGAGTGAGTTGCGTCTTATAAAATCCAATCTAAGTACCCGCGGCATCACGCGACTACCATAATCTAGTTAATCGAAAAGGAGTTATTTCTCAAAGTCTAAGCCACTAATAAGTGAGATTAAATCAACTGACAAAATTAAATGACTTTTAGGTGGTGGTGACTGATGACCTGCAGGAACTTCCCACTGGGAAGTTCTTCAAAGTTGACCTCTTCATTCAAAGTTCCTCCCTTTTTAATATAGAGAAGGATCTTATAGATACGTCCATGATATGAAATCGATAATATATAGTTATTAAAAAATTAGATTCCAACGGAGCGCAGGTTCTATAAATATCTATCTATCTATCTGCCCTCGTCAACCCACCTAATCAAAGAAAACCAAACTAATGTTTTTTAATTAATTCCTCCATAAAACTTATTCGCGAAGGGGCTGACCACCGTCCACTAACCCAAAGGTCCGGTTAATTTTTATTAAATATTTGGCCCATGAAATCTGTAACTTCTTCTATTTTGGTAGGAAAATGCATAACCTTTAATTGGCAAGAAAATGCGTTGGCTACTTGGCTTCAGCAAACAGTCAACCCTTATGGAATAAGCTTCGTTCTGGGTTTGCAAAGTCACAACATTTTACCAACTGGGTTATGCCCAGAACCCAGAAAGTTTGAAGCTTTATATGTTTTTATGGAGATCTCTCTACCCAAAGACAGAAATGTCAAGTCAAGGCATCAGAATCAATGAAGAAAAGGACAAAACGGCAAATAGAGGAAGGAAACTCTTAAGTCTTAACATACTGATTCCCACTGTGCAAAGATACAGAAAAGTGGATGAAAACTTTTCGATCGAAGACTAGCTGGGATAACCGATATATTATTAATGCAAACCCAACAACACCACAGGAAAGGAAACAACCAAAACAGAGCTCTGTTTTTTTTCTCTTCTTCCCAACTCTGTTTTCCTCTGTTTCTTGGTTTTGTTCGCTTCCGGGCATACAACAAGAGCTCTTAGTAAAGTTCAGTACTAGCGGATCTGGAGTACTTCTTCGAAGAAGAAGAAGGAGAAGAAGAAGAATTCATATCCCCAGAGCGTCTCCTGAGCATCTGCCTCATTCCATCAGCGACACGAACAGCAGGGTTTGAATTGAACTTCCCACAGAAGGACATGTGAGCTCTGACTGCTTCTTCCATACTGGCAGCTGGAGCTTTCTTGTTACGACTCCCTCTAATGACTTCATCCCTCACGGACTCTGAGCAAAGGCCACACAGCCATTTGCCGCCGAATGTGGATCTGATTTGAGAGATGTAGTCTTGGGTACAATCTTCTTCCAACCCACAACACTCACACTTTGCAGATTCAATCTCCATGCTTAGCTAGCAGTCTTGGTTTGTAAGACTTTGGAGTGATTTAGGTATGATCAAAAGTGGTTAAAGGTAAAGTAATTGGGTGTAATGGGTGTTGTTGGTCTCTGTTTTCTTTAGAGCATAGGGATATGATGATTTGGAATGATAAAAAAGATGGGTTCTTTTTGTTATGCTTTCCTAGGTAAATAGTGGGGAGAGCGTGCAACTGGATTTGCTTTTGGTGGAGAGGAAATCAACTGAGCAAAAGGGTGATGGAGATCACAACTGTATTTTGGGGATGATAGGGCTTAGTAGTGTTAGTTAGTGAGTAGTAATGAGAAAGAAGAAGGAGAAGAAGAGGGTGGGAAAGAAGGATGGCACAAAATGGAGCATGTTATAAGGGAACGGGGAAGTGGAAAATGAGACAAACCGGTCGGAGTGGAGGTCCCACCTTTCTTTCATTTTTCTTCTTTTATTTCTTTTGTAACCAGAAACTTCATGTTTTCGTCAATTATTAGTCTATAGCAATTAACAAGTAACAACCCTCCTTTAATCTTTATTTTAAGATTCTTGATTATGTTGGATGTTTTATTGTTAATTTATTATATTTTAATTCGTTAATCAATAAACAGAGACCTGTTTGTTATGAGAAAACTTTCTACTATGTTTGACTAAACAAACATTAACCTATTTTTTCATATATTCGATTTTAAAAGATCAGGCTCATTATCGAAAATACTTTTGCAATATTAGTGGACTGAGGGACACATATGTTGGATTTTGACCTAAGGCATATGGACATGCATGCTATGCCGCAAGTGATTTGTGAAGGCAAACGTCTATCGATGCCACATGATGAAGGCTAGACAGTGTTAAGAGAAAGAATTTGAGTCAAAACTAGCATAATGGACTATAGGTGGGAAAAAGGCCAACTACGTGAGTAAATAGAATTTGGGTTAAAGTTTGAGTTTTCAAATTAGTTGGAATATAGGGTAAAGGGGTTCTTTTCCGCGACGTAATTGGGTCAGAAATTCGATTGAATTCCTACTTGATCTAATTCTCTTGTTTTACGAGTAAAATAGGGTACGCAAAACTGGCGGATTTCAAATTAGTTCCGGTTAGGTTTTCAAAATCCTTTGAAATGGTAGGTTTTCTAGTTATTTCCCTTAATTTTTCTAACATACCTTCCTTATGTTCTATTTTCTAACGTGAGATGACAACTTTTTTGTTTTTCCTTTTTAAAGAAAAAAATTTCTATAATATTTTAATAGATTAGACTGATTAACATTGAGCCACCATTGGTCATGAGATGCAGCTTAGAGAATTTTTTATGAAGTTAAAGTGTCATATTATTTCACTTTCTTTGAATGTTTGAATAATTTTGATTACTTGAATATTGATTTTTGGTTGATGTAATTTTTTTCTAATAACGCGGAGCTCGAATTTTATGAGTATTTGTGTAGAAAATAGCATAAATGAGATGCAGAAAGAATGTAGGGTTTGTCCGGATTGATAAGAAGGGTAGTTCACTCATACTAGTGGTCCTTTGTTTGAAATCCATATAGTGGTGGTTTGGTTGATGGAATTGGTTCTCGGAATTAGGTTTCAATTCCCAGTCCACTGAGAACTGTAGTGCAATTATTTGGGCTAATTCCCAGTGGTCCGGGAATTGGTACCCAATTCTCGGACCCAATTCCATCAACCAAACAATCTCATAGTCATGGTACAGAGGAAAATAAGGAATTAAAATCCGGAAGAAATTAGGGTCTTCCCCAACAACCGAATCCCTTCCGGATTTTAATTCTTTTTTATAAATCATTAAATAGTTACAACTTATTTCAATATTTTATACAAATGTACCAATAACATTTTTTATCAACCAGAATCCGCATAACAGGTCGTGAATCTATATCAACCGGAGTCCATGTAAGAATTGGATTTGTAATTTTGTATCCACATGGATCCTTGAAAAAGTTTGATTGAAAATTTTGAATCTGTATTTTACAATACAACTATACAATATTCAATTATACACATTTTTGTGGGCCAAGTAGCATTCATGGAATCCACTTGGGACTCATAGTTTCGTCACTACATGAGAATATCATCATATATATCTAAATTATAAACTTGATATCGACTACAGACTCCTTAATTCAATAAACTAGGCCCCAAATTTGAATTTACGTTTTTCATACAATTATCTACATTACAACATACACAATTTTGTAGCAAGAGAACCCACTTTGGTCATGTGTCTCCACCACCTCATAAGAGTTCTACATCCAGCATGGGATAATCATCTATATAGTTGTAGCCTATTTCTTATGAGGTGTCTTGGGGAATTTTGTGTTGTTAGGCTTCGTTTTTCATCATGAAATTTAAATTTCCTAAAATTATTTATTTCACCGAAATTTAATTGTGGGGTGTATACAATAATATGAGATTTGAATTAATTGGTGATCCGCCCAGTTGGACTGGTGGAGCAATAAGTAGTTCAACTGGAGGTTGATGGATGAGAGATGACCTTGATGCGCCCTATAGCCACATGGCGGATAGTACCTTGCAAGGCGAGTATCAAGGGAGGTCAATAATTGTAGGGTGAGGAGTAGAATGAGCGCATGAGAGCGGGTAACAGAGAAGTACCGGGAGGAAGCCCTTTGGTGAGGGCGGATACCGACAGCCTTTAGGGTGCATCGTGAGCGCTTGCAATATCAGGCGTGTGGTCCCGAGTCTCTCCTCCTCTCTTCTGAATTGGGAATCCCTTTATTTATAGGGTCCAATGAGTGTGGCAAGATCCACGTGTCGTGTTCCTAGTGGGCTGCGATGGGTCGCCATCAACAGTAAATGACGGTGGCTACTTTCCTGTCACGTCAAGCGGTAGGGTGGTTCGTTGTTCGAGAGGGCGGACCAATGCTAGATTCCGTAGGACGGATCTGACTCCAGGGCCCATCAATTGCCCCCTAGTATGGTCTCGAGGCGATACTATGGATCAGCTGCTTAAACCCCGAGGGTGGATCTGACTCCAGGGCCCATCAATTGCCCCCTAGTATGGTCTCGAGAGCGCAAGGGTCTCGAGGCGATACTATGGATCAGCTGCTTGAGCCCCGAGTACGGTTCGGGCCTTAGGGCCCATCAATTTCCCTGGAGAATCCAAACTTAGATAAGGGGTTGGATTCCACCCTGGGGAATTCGAACCGTGAAAATGAGTTGGATTCCACCCTGGAGAATCCGAACTTAGGTAAGGGGTTGGATTCCGCCCTAGGGAATCCGAACCGTGAAAATGAGTTGGATTCTGCCCTGCAGAATCCAAACTTAGGTAAGGGGTTGGATTCCGCCCTGGGGAATCCGAACCGTGGAAATTAGTTAGATTCCGCCCTGGGGAATCCAACTTAGGTAAAGGATTGGACTCCGCCTTGGGGAATCCGAACCATAGAAATGAGTTGGATTCCGCCCTGGGGAATTTGAACTTAGGTAAGGGGTTGGATTCCTCCCTGGGGAATCCGAACCGTGGAAATGATTTGGATTTCGCCCTGGGAAATCCGAACTTAAGTGATGGGTTGGATTCCGTCCTGGGGAATCCGAACCGTGGAAATGAGTTGGATTCTGCCCTGGGGAATCCGAACTTAGGTAAGGGGTTGGATTCCGCCCTGGGAATCCAAACCGTGGAAATGAGTTGGATTCCGCCCTGGGGAATCCGAACTTAGGTAAGGGGTTGGATTCCGCCCTGGGGAATTCGAACCGTGGAAATGAGTTGGATTCCGCCCTGGGAATCCGAACTTAGGTGATGGGTTGGATTCCGCCCTGGGGAATCCGAACCGTGGAAATGAGTTGGATTCCGCCCTTGGGAATCCGAACTTAGGTAAGAGGTTGGATTCCGCCCTGGGGAATTCGAACCATGGAAATGAGTTGGATTCCGCCCTAGGGAATCCGAACTTAGGCAAGGGGTTGGATTCCGCCCTGGGGAATCCGAACCGTGGAAATGAGTTGGATTCCGCCCTGGGGAATTGGTGCGAAAATTTACGCGCACTAAGTTTTAGTCAATGGATTGCTCCAAAGAGATCATTTTTCCCAAGGGTCTTCCTTTCTTATTACTCAGAAATGTGTGTCAAAGCTTATCGAGGTTTCGATTTGGTTTGAGAATAGGTTTTAAGAACTAAGTAACTAATAATGCAAATGAAATCAAACAAAGCAATTAACAAGTTGGAGATTCAAAGATAGACTAAGGCAGTTGTTCAGACTCGAATCCACGCTAGTTCGATTAAGATGGATGAAACTATGCAATCGAAGAAATTCAACAGACTAGACGACTCGGCAATTCCTTTTGTAATCTCTACTCCATGGTCAGGCCGTAGAGATTCTATTCTATCAAACCTACAAGCTCCTATGGTCAAGCTAACTTGCAAGAAATCAAGAACGAACAAGAACAGTGAAATGCCACAAATTCATGCAAAGAGATTAGGTTCTTCCAATCCTATGGTCAAGATATTGGGGAACCTAACGACCTCCTAAACTCTAGAATGAAATGCGTTCATGGTCAGATCCGTAAATCAAAGATAAACTCAGAAACTAACAATTGATCAGGTTGCCAGAATCAAAAAGCTTAAATTAGGGTTTAGGAGAAATCGCATCTAAGTCTGAAAGAACATCGATTAACATAAACGGGTCAGAAACCCGAAATCATCCATACAAAATCCTAGCTAACGTTTCAACTAATCTAAACAACCCTAAGAGTTTAGCTCGACATCATTACAGAAGAAATCGTAGAAACAAAGAAGAAGAAAACCGGAGAAGAAGACATCTTACTCCGAGAAAACCTAATCTTGATGAATCATAGAATCTCCTGAGTTAATCCTCGCTTCCTCTCTCTCAATCATCCCTTCAAAGCTTCTAGTTCTCCCTCCGAGAGTGTCTGGTTCGTCGGGGAAGAAAGAAGAATGAAAATTGTGTCAAATGTCCTCTTTCCTCTCTAAAAAGTCTAATTTTTCCTCCCAATTTTGTGCTCCCTTTTTAGAAGGTAATTTCCCTTAATTAAAACTCTTTTCCAACTTGGAAAAGGCTTAATTTTCGGCCCAGGGTGTGTTAGGCAGACACATGGTGTCTTGAAGACACCATCATCATGATTTTTCCTTCAATTCAGCTCCCATTTGTCCCACTTGGTTCCTTCAATGATTCCCGCTCTGTCTGAACTCCGAATTGATCCCCGTTTGAAGTCCCGAGCTCGTGAAAAGGTCCTCCAAATGTGGTAACCTGAAATCTCAACAAAAACAACTCGAAACGACATCAAATGACCCAAAAGAGGGCCAGAGGACAATAACACGCAATTTTCACAAAAATCCCTAAAATCTACGATAAATAGGAGCCAAACGAGGGGAATGTTGATCAAATATGGCGAGATAAACGTGGTAAATCTGACGTCATCAAATCACCCCACACTTGAACTTTTGTTTGTCCTCAAACAAGTAAAAATTGAATCTCGCTCAAATTCACAAGTGACAAGACCAACTAAATGGAAGTTCATTCTCTAACAATTCAACCTATACTGTCTCGTCTAGAAAGCGTACCCTACACATGAAAGAATGTCAACCAAACAAATCCAAGCCTCACTATTCACTGCACATGACGTGCGAGATTTAACTCACAACAATCAAGGTCGTATTCCACGAGGGCTCTCTCAATAGCTAATACTCACACGGTTCATGGACGGTCTATTCTTTTGAAATAAGTTTTAGTTTGAAAAAGAAACAAAAGCATAAAGGAAACTAAACAAGAAAGCAAAACAAAACAGTGCAAATCAAAGGTAAAGGAGGTTCACTTGGAAAGATAGCTTCATCATGCTCAAGAGGAGTAAATGCACAAACAAGCCAAACATGATCGAGGATGCAATCGAATGACCATGCAAATCCCTTCTATAGACCCAATGCACTCTCGTCGCACTAAATCCCCATCCTAGAACCACTCAACCTAGACTCTCGCTCTCAAGCTAAGTGACTAAGGATGCATTAAAGGTGTTTGATGAAATGCCAAGCTACAAAACCCTCTCTATGACTCTATGACCACTAGGCTAGACACCACACTCTCATGTCAATGTCCTAACACTAAGAGAATCATCAAAAGACTAATCAAAGTTCAATTGAATGAAAAACCTAATGCACACCAAGTGTTCGATAAAATGCACAAGTGAGAAATCATGCAACTATGGTTGAATTGAGATGATGTAATCTCTTAGAACACACTCTCTTCAATCCCTAGACCTACAATCCATGTAATCTAAGCACTCTCATGCATTACATCACAAATAATAGACCAATGAAGCCATAGCCATCAATGGAATTAACAACAAGTTAGAGATCATCTTCTTACAATCCAAAATCAATCATGGCAAATTTGTACAATCAACCTCTATCTTAGCACAACTAATCTATCAATCCAAGGAAACCTAAGAAATCAGCCACACATGGCCAAGGAAATGAAGGAAAGAGAAAGAAAGATGATCACCAAGAACACCATGGCAATCCTCCTCTTGCAAGCTCCTCTCCAAGGTTGTGGGCTTCAATCTAAGCTCCTCTACTTTGATTTGCACCTTGCTCTAGGGTTGTGGATTGGAGATGAGAAGAAAATAATTGGAAAGTTGAGAGGAGAGTGTTTTTGTCGAAGGCTGAAATCTGAATAATGAATTTTTGTCCAAAATTTCCACCCCTCTCTCTTTAAATAGCACCGCTGGAAATAGCCTGGATTTTCGGGAAAATTCTACAAGATTTTTGCCGAAAATATCTTTGAAAAACACCAAGCGGTTTGGCTTTTCTTCACAGATTTTCAGCGAAAATTATACAATATTTTCGCCGAAAATGTCTTCATAAATCGAACGGCCGTCTCATGTAATTCGGTTTTCGGTCGAGAACTTGAGTTCTCGCCGAAAACTTCTTCAGTTGAAGGGTGCATTTTTCTCGATTTTTCAATGATCATATCTCCTCCGTCCTAGCTCCGATTGACCTCCCGTTTGATCCTACGTGCTCCTTGTCACCAGTACTTCAATGCCAAGACTGAAAATGCAAAGAAAACAACTCCAATAGACATAGAATTGGCCTCAAATGGCAACCGGGCAACAAAAGGGCACTTTGCATAAAACATCCATAAAGGCCTATAAATCATAGCAAAATGAGATCAAACATGGGAAATCCTTAGGCTAATCAACGGCTTAAAATGCACTAAATAACGTCACATCAAATTCCCCTACGACTAAGCTTTGCTTGTCCTCAAGCAAATGAACTAGAAAACATCCAAGCTCACAAATGACAAGATCGGTCCCATTGAGATTCAAGCAATAACAATTTGGCTTAAACTGTTCCACAAACAAACTTAACCTACACATGCCAGAATGTCAACCAAACAAGTCTAGACCTCACTAATATCTGCACACTTCAAGTAGTGGTTAATTGGGATACAGAAAAACCGACCACGATAACACCAACTCTAATTAGAAGACTTGAACTCGGGAGATGGAACGGAAAAGGTGGGGGTAGGAGAATTTTTGAGAGTGATGAGTGATCATGATGTGGCTATCGACTCGACTTCAACCGCTTCTAGATCCTCTCTTTACAAACTCGGGCGTAGGATCAAGGGCTACAATTGAGAACTTTTTTTTTCTTTTTTTCATTCCATTTTCATTTTTTTTCTTTCTTCTCTTTTTTTCTTACTGCATACTAGTGCTCGATCCAACACTTCACTTAGGTGTTGAACCTGCCTAGCTCACAGCTTTTGCTATTGCTAGTGCTCAACCCGACACTTCACTTAGGTGCCGAGCTTGCCGAGCTTTTCTTTTCTTTTGAGCATTTTCTCTTTTTTCTCTTCTTTTCTTTTCACAAATTAGCCACTTGATCCCTAGGACCTTAACTTCCACACAAGATTTCGAATGGATTCCGTCTAATCTCAAGCCACAATCACGAGGGATAAAAAAGGGAAAGAAGAACATGGAAAAGGGAAAGAAATTCTGATTGCCTTCATCATCTTAGACCGGTGTTATCGAGCGGTACAAAAACACGTATCAACCCAATCAACCAACATACAAGAGTGATAAAATCTCTGTTCTGGCCTAGACTCATTTGATATTAGTGCTAACATGCTGGTTATAGGTTCTAAGTGAAACAGTTTACACGCCATTATGAAAGCTTGAAGTCAATTATACACCAAAAGTCAAGAACCGAATGATTCTACAATAGAGGAATTTGACATTCAATCAAGATCATGCAAATCGTCAAAGCATAGCCTTAGATTTCTACCGACAAATAATTACACCAAACCTCAAATTCTCCTACGACTAACATGAGCATTGTCCTCAATGATCAAGAGAGAGATGGTAAGGTGGAACGAAGTTACCGCGTTGGTAGAGAGGAGCATAGAAGGTAATAGTGGTGAAAGAGTTCCATGATGATCCTTGGTGAAGAGTGATCCCAATTGCTTGTCAAACCTTATTCAAAAACTAAAACAACACAAAAAACCTCAAACAACAATTAAAAGCGAAAAATTAAAGATAACATGGGGTGCCTCCAAGAAGCGCTTGGTTACCGTCTTAAGCTCGACGATACCTGCGTTATGGTGTCCAACTCAGTACCTCTTTGATGTCAAGTAGCTTCTTCCATGATGAAGATTTAGCTCCAAGTAGCGATAGAAGCAAATGGTAGAATGACCAATGAGCTAAGCTTGAGTTCCAATTGTTACCTTGACAAGGCCTTCTACCATTGAGCTTAGGAGTGTGAGGAAGAATGTATGGAAGGGGGATGCCATCGAGCTCCGTCATCTCCATGGTGGTGATACCACTCAAGGAGTCTTCCGGTTCAAGTAGAGGTGGCTCCACTTCTACGGTTACCTTAGGAGGGGTAGAGATGCATGTCTCCTTGGGTTCTTGGCACAAATACTTCATGATCAAGCAAGAAGATTGAAGAGCACTAACAATCTTTGGTGGGGCCACAATAGGGTGGTGTTGTTCACTTTCGTGCTCCACTCTCGGTGCCACCTCTTCTTGAAGCGTCTCCAAGTCATCTCTCACCTCCTCTAAAGGGTAATCATCCTCAAATCTCCTCGATTCTTCTATCCTCACATCATCGTTACTTGGTGTGTCCTCGGGTAGAACATGTTCCTCAATCTCCTCCACTACCAATTCTTCTTCCGTGTCAAGCTCCTCGGATTCACAAGTGTCATCTTCATCATCATAAACATGCTCCAAATGATTGGGATGTCGGTCATTCTCAAGAATCTTCGTGACGAGCTCTATGCTTTGGGATAAGCGGTTAACTCGGGTTGCATTATCCTCCGCAATTTGCAAGATCTCTAGCATGAAAGGAGGTGGAAGAGGTTTCTCATGGATCATGAACTCCTCTTGGGGAAACTCACTTTCTTCTTCTTCCATGACAAGCACTTCCGGTTCAAAGGTGTCGGTGATGAGCTTCACACTTTGAGTTAAACGATCCAACCGGGCCGCATTATCTTCCGCAATTTGTAACATCTCCTCAATTGTGGGGGAGATGGAGAGTGTTGTTCATCCTCTAGAGCTTCCTTGATGAGTGTCACACCTTGAGCTAAACGATTAAGTTGGTTCGCATTATCTTCCGCAATCTTCAAAGCTTCCTCAAGCGTGGGAAGAGATGGAGAAGGTTCCTCATAGCTTACAAACTCCTTTCGAGGACGCTCACCTTCCTTCACCATTTTCAAGAGCTCCTCTAGCATAGAAGGAGGTTGAGAGGGTTGATCATAGCTTGTGAAATCCTCTTGAGGACGCTCGCTTTCTTTAACCATCTTAAAGAGCTCCTCTAGCATGGAAGGCGGTGGAGAATGTTGTTCATGACTTGTGAAATCCTCTTGATAATACTCCGGCAAGACTTGATGGTAGGGTGGAGATGGATAGGGACATTGCTCATTCCACATGGGTGTTGAAGCTTGTTGTTCTTGACCCCACCATTGGCTATCTCCCTCACAAGTTTCTTGGTAGTATTTGTATGAAGTAGGATGACCATAGTATGGGTTAGGAGATGGATTCCACCCTTGATAGGTACCATAACCATTACCTCCATTCCACGAGTTCATCTTACTTGCAATCTTGCTCCCATGAATTAGATAGGTGGAGAAGGGGCCTACAAACACGCTCAACAAACACAACCAAGTAGTACAACAATGCGAGATAACAACACCACAAAAAGAAATAACAAAGAAGCAAAACTAAAACGGAAGGAAGTGAATAGAACGGTCCACTACTAAATGCTTTCAAAGGATTGAGAAAGTTCCCCGGCAACGGCGCCAAAAACTAGACGTGCGAGATTTAACTCACAACAATCAAGGTCGTATTCCATGAGGGCTCTCTCAATAGCTAATACTCACACGGTTCATGGACGGTCTATTCTTTTGAAATAAGTTTTAGTTTGAAAAAGAAACAAAAGCATAAAGGAAACTAAACAAAAAGCAAAATAAAACGGTGCAAATCAAAGGTAAAGGAGGTTCACTTGGAAAGATAGCTTCATCATGCTCAAGAGGAGTAAATGCACAAACAAGCCAAACATGATCGAGGATGCAATCGAATGACCATGAAAATCCCTTCTATAGACCCAATGCACTCTCGTCGCACTAAATCCCTATCCTAGAACCACTCAACTTAGGCTCTCGCTCTCAAGCTAAGTGACTAAGGATGCATTAAAGGTGTTTGATGAAATGCCAAGCTACAAAACCCTCTCCTATGACTCTATGACCACTAGGCTAGACACCACACTCTCATGTCAATGTCCTAACACTAAGAGAATCATCAAAAGACTAATCAAAGTTCAATTGAATGAAAAACCTAATGCACACCAAGTGTTCGATAAAATGCACAAGTGAGAAATCATGCAACTATGGTTGAATTGAGATGATCTAATCTCTTAGAACACACTCTCTTCAATCCCTAGACCTACAATCCATGTAATCTAAGCACTCTCATGCATTACATCACAAATAATAGACCAATCAAGCCATAGCCATCAATGGAATTAACAACAAGTATAGAGATCATCTTCTTACAATCCAAAATCAATCATGGCAAATTTGTACAATCAACCTCTATCTTAGCACAACTAATCTATCAATCCAAGGAAACCTAAGAAATCAGCCACACATGGCCAAGGAAATGAAGGAAAGAGAAAGAAAGATGATCACCAAGAACACCATGGCAATCCTCCTCTTGCAAGCTCCTCTCCAAGGTTGTGGGCTTCAATCCAAGCTCCTCTACTTTGATTTGCACCTTGCTCTAGGGTTGTGGATTGGAGATGAGAAGAAAATAATTGGAAAGTTGAGAGGAGAGTGTTTTTGTCGAAGGCTGAAATCTGAATAATGAATTTTTGTCCAAAATTTCCACCCCTCTCTCTTTAAATAGCACCGCTGGAAATAGCCTGGATTTTCGGCGAAAATTCTACAAGATTTTCGCCGAAAATATCTTTGAAAAACACCAAGCGGTTTGGCTTTTCTTCACAGATTTTCAGCGAAAATTATACAATATTTTCGCCAAAAATGTCTTCATAAATCGAACGGCCGTCTCCTGTAATTCGGTTTTCGGTCGAGAACTTGAGTTCTCGCCGAAAACTTCTTCAGTTGAAGGGTGCATTTTTCTCGATTTTTCAACGATCATATCTCCTCCGTCCTAGCTCCGATTGACCTCCCGTTTGATCCTACGTGCTCCTTGTCACCAGTACTTCAATGCCAAGAACTGAAAATGCAAAGAAAACAACTCCAATAGACATAGAATTGGCCTCAAAGTGGCAACCGGGCAACAAAAGGGCACTTTGCATAAAACATCCATAAAGGCCTATAAATCATAGCAAAATGAGATCAAACATGGGAAATCCTTAGGCTAATCAACGGCTTAAAATGCACTAAATAACGTCACATCAAATTCCCCTACGACTAAGCTTTGCTTGTCCTCAAGCAAATGAACTAGAAAACATCCAAGCTCACAAATGACAAGATCGGTCCCATTGAGATTCAAGCAATAACAATTTGGCTGAAACTGTTCCACAAACAAACTTAACCTACACATGCCAGAATGTCAACCAAACAAGTCTAGACCTCACTAATATCTGCACACTTCAAGTAGTGGTTAATTGGGATACAGAAAAACCGACCACGATAACACCAACTCTAATTAGAAGGACTTGAACTCGGGAGATGGAACGGAAAAGGTGGGGGTAGGAGAATTTTTGAGAGTGATGAGTGATCATGATGTGGCTATCGACTCGACTTCAACCGCTTCTAGATCCTCTCTTTACAAACTCGGGCGTAGGATCAAGGGCTACAATTGAGAACTTTTTTTTTCTTTTTTTCTTTCCATTTTCATTTTTTTTCTTTCTTCTCTTTTTTTCTTACTGCATACTAGTGCTCGATCCAACACTTCACTTAGGTGTTGAACCTGCCTAGCTCACAGCTTTTGCTATTGCTAGTGCTCAACCCGACACTTCACTTAGGTGCCGAGCTTGCCGAGCTTTTCTTTTCTTTTGAGCATTTTCTCTTTTTTCTCTTCTTTTCTTTTCACAAATTAGCCACTTGATCCCTAGGACCTTAACTTCCACACAAGATTTCGAATTGGATTCCGTCTAATCTCAAGCCACAATCACGAGGGATAAAAAAGGGAAAGAAGAACATGGAAAAGGGAAAGAAATTCTGATTGCCTTCATCATCTTAGACCGGTGTTATCGAGCGGTACAAAAACACGTATCAACCCAATCAACCAACATACAAGAGTGATAAAATCTCTGTTCTGGCCTAGACTCATTTGATATTAGTGCTAAACATGCTGGTTATAGGTTCTAAGTGAAACAGTTTACACGCCATTATGAAAGCTTGAAGTCAATTATACACCAAAAGTCAAGAACCGAATGATTCTACAATAGAGGAATTTGACATTCAATCAAGATCATGCAAATCGTCAAAGCATAGCCTTAGATTTCTACCGACAAATAATTACACCAAACCTCAAACTCCCCTACGACTAACATGAGCATTGTCCTCAATGATCAAGAGAGAGATGGTAAGGTGGAACGAAGTTACCGCGTTGGTAGAGAGGAGCATAGAAGGTAATAGTGGTGAAAGAGTTCCATGATGATCCTTGGTGAAGAGTGATCCCAATTGCTTGTCAAACCTTATTCAAAAACTAAAACAACACAAAAAACCTCAAACAACAATTAAAAGCGAAAAATTAAAGATAACATGGGGTGCCTCCAAGAAGCGCTTGGTTACCGTCTTAAGCTCGACGATACCTGCGTTATGGTGTCCAACTCAGTACCTCTTTGATGTCAAGTAGCTTCTTCCATGATGAAGATTTAGCTCCAAGTAGCGATAGAAGCAAATGGTAGAATGACCAATGAGCTAAGCTTGAGTTCCAATTGTTACCTTGACAAGGCCTTCTACCATTGAGCTTAGGAGTGTGAGGAAGAATGTATGGAAGGGGGATGCCATCGAGCTCCGTCATCTCCATGGTGGTGATACCACTCAAGGAGTCTTCCGGTTCAAGTAGAGGTGGCTCCACTTCTACGGTTACCTTAGGAGGGGTAGAGATGCATGTCTCCTTGGGTTCTTGGCACAAATACTTCATGATCAAGCAAGAAGATTGAAGAGCACTAACAATCTTTGGTGGGGCCACAATAGGGTGGTGTTGTTCACTTTCGTGCTCCACTCTCGGTGCCACCTCTTCTTGAAGCGTCTCCAAGTCATCTCTCACCTCCTCTAAAGGGTAATCATCCTCAAATCTCCTCGATTCTTCTATCCTCACATCATCGTTACTTGGTGTGTCCTCGGGTAGAACATGTTCCTCAATCTCCTCCACTACCAATTCTTCTTCCGTGTCAAGCTCCTCGGATTCACAAGTGTCATCTTCATCATCATAAACATGCTCCAAATGATTGGGATGTCGGTCATTCTCAAGAATCTTCGTGACGAGCTCTATGCTTTGGGATAAGCGGTTAACTCGGGTTGCATTATCCTCCGCAATTTGCAAGATCTCTAGCATGAAAGGAGGTGGAAGAGGTTTCTCATGGATCATGAACTCCTCTTGGGGAAACTCACTTTCTTCTTCTTCCATGACAAGCACTTCCGGTTCAAAGGTGTCGGTGATGAGCTCACACTTTGAGTTAAACGATCCAACCGGGCCGCATTATCTTCCGCAATTTGTAACATCTCCTCAATTGGGGGGAGATGGAGAGTGTTGTTCATCCTCTAGAGCTTCCTTGATGAGCGTCACACCTTGAGCTAAACGATTAAGTTGGTTCGCATTATCTTCCGCAATCTTCAAAGCTTCCTCAAGCGTGGGAAGAGATGGAGAAGGTTCCTCATAGCTTACAAACTCCTTTCGAGGACGCTCACCTTCCTTCACCATTTTCAAGAGCTCCTCTAGCATAGAAGGAGGTTGAGAGGGTTTATCATAGCTTGTGAAATCCTCTTGAGGATGCTCGCTTTCTTTAACCATCTTAAAGAGCTCCTCTAGCATGGAAGGCGGTGGAGAATGTTGTTCATGACTTGTGAAATCCTCTTGATAATACTCCGGCAAGACTTGATGGTAGGGTGGAGATGGATAGGGACATTGCTCATTCCACATGGGTGTTGAAGCTTGTTGTTCTTGACCCCACCATTGGCTATCTGCCTCACAAGTTTCTTGGTAGTAGTTGGATGAAGTAGGATGACCATAGTATGGGTTAGGAGATGGATTCCCCCCTTTGATAGGTACCAGAACCATTACCTTTAGGTTCACTTGGAAAGATAGCTTCATCATGCTCAAGAGGAGTAAATGCACAAATAAGCCAAACATGATCGAGGATGCAATCGAATGACCATGCAAATCCCTTCTATAGACCCAATGCACTCTCGTCGCACTAAATCCCTATCCTAGAACCACTCAACCTAGGCTCTCGCTCTCAAGCTAAGTGACTAAGGATGCATTAAAGGTGTTTGATGAAATGCCAAGCTACAAAACCCTCTCCTATGACTCTATGACCACTAGGCTAGACACCACACTCTCATGTCAATGTCCTAACACTAAGAGAATCATCAAAAGACTAATCAAAGTTCAATTGAATGAAAAACCTAATGCACACCAAGTGTTCGATAAAATGCACAAGTGAGAAATCATGCAACTATGGTTGAATTGAGATGATCTAATCTCTTAGAACACACTCTCTTCAATCCCTAGACCTACAATCCATGTAATCTAAGCACTCTCATGCATTACATCACAAATAATAGACCAACCAAGCCATAGCCATCAATGGAATTAACAACAAGTCTAGAGATCATCTTCTTACAATCCAAGATCAATCATGGCAAATTTGTACAATCAACCTCTATCCTAGCACAACTAATCTATCAATCCAAGGAAACCTAAGAAATCAGTCACACATGGCCAAGGAAATGAAGGAAAGAGAAAGAAAGATGATCACCAAGAACACCATGGCAATCCTCCTCTTGCAAGCTCCTCTCCAAGGTTGTGGGCTTCAATCCAAGCTCCTCTACTTTGATTTGCACCTTGCTCTAGGGTTGTGGATTGGAGATGAGAAGAAAATAATTGGAAAGTTGAGAGGAGAGTGTTTTTGTCGAAGGCTGAAATCTGAATAATGAATATTTGTCCAAAATTTCCACCCCTCTCTCTTTAAATAGCACCGCTGGAAATAGCCTGGATTTTCGGCGAAAATTCTACAAGATTTTCGCTGAAAATATCTTTGAAAAACACCAAGCGGTTTGGCTTTTCTTCACAGATTTTCAGCAAAAATTATATAATATTTTCGCCAAAAATGTCTTCATAAATCGAACGGCCGTCTCCTGTAATTCGGTTTTCGGTCGAGAACTTAGAGTTCTCGCCGAAAACTTCTTCAGTTGAAGGGTGCATTTTTCTCGATTTTTCAACGATCATATCTCCTCCGTCTTATCTCCGATTGACCTCCCGTTTGATCCTACGTGCTCCTTGTCACTACTACTTCAATGCCAAGACCTGAAAATGCAAAGAAAACAACTCCAATAGACATAGAATTGGCCTCAAAGTGGCAACCGAGCAACAAAAGGGCACTTTGCATAAAACATCCATAAAGGCCTATAAATCATAGCAAAATGAGATCAAACATGGGAAATCCTTAGGCTAATCAACGGCTTAAAATGCACTAAATAACGTCACATTAGCACACAACAAGCAACAAGCACAAATCATGCACGATGCCGACCGAACCGACCAGACTTCTTCACACAGATAATATTTAGTAATAGGAAACTGTCACACTATGTGTTTAGGGACGTGTTTAAGCTCTCAATCACTTTCGTGACCGAATTATGTCATAGGTTTGCATTTCGACCATCATCTCGACCACTATGACAACACAAGTAACTAGTCAAGAAGGTCTTCCCTGCTAGGGACTGTAATGATTCTATACTACAAGGGCTTATGATGAGTGGATGAAGGGATGTATGATGATGAAAGGTATGGTGCGGTGCAGCAATCGACTAACCTCCCTCGAATCAAAGTCTATGGATTCCTACCGTCTAACCAGACACAGGTGGAATAATGTACGCTCGTCCTATGACACCCTCAAGCAACTTAGCACTTTATTTGGTTTTTTTTTTCTTTTTTCACTACTAAATGTTTTCGTTCTTCCTTATGTAGGGAGAAGAACGTTTTGAACTAAAAACTGCTTATACTTGAAACTTTACTTGGATTTTTCTATTTTTTTTCTTCTTTTTTAAGTGCTAAATTTTTAAGTTGCTAGAGGGGTTTACACGTCTGGACATAATAGCTAAGACCCCCAGTTAACTGGCTATAGGCAAGTCACCACATACCAACTTCCAGTTAGCTAATCTCAGGCTACTACCACAAGGGATCGACGGGGTGAACAAAAACATGGAATAAGCTGTAACGTAGTATCGAACTGAAAGAACAGGCCAAGCTCAAAGGTTTACACCTAGGGGAGAAAATGTCAGGTTGGCTTCTGGCTTAGGTATCAATTCTAGGTGCCTCTATCATCCTAATACTCGTGTTATCGTGTAGTCTCGAATAGGTCTCATGCAAATTCTAACTCGTTCAAAGTACAAGAAAGCCACTCAGAAAGAAACAAGTTGCAAGTTACGTGCAACAGATCAAAAGCTCACACTTGGCTGCTAGTCGGGTTCTGACCGGATTCATTTAATATCAAATCAAGCATGCTGGTTACAGGTTCTAGATAAGACAGTCTAAGCGTCATTGTTAAAGATTGAAAACCAGTTTAGCATTGCAAGTCAAGAACAAAGCAAGTTCCAATCATAGATAGCACATCAGAAAACAACCCTAAAAAATAAACATCCCACCCCACACTTAGACATGACATTGTCCTCAATGGACCACACAAAATAGTGAAGAAATAAGTATAGGGGTACCGGGAAATAGATCATGAGGGTGCCAGAGAATGGCGAGCGCGAAACACTGAGTGGATAATGGCATCTGGATAGGAGCATCGGGAGTAGAAATTATATCCTGAGAGAATGGAAAGGAAAGGAACAACACTCGATTAGAGCAGTCAAAATACGAAATCACCTCTGACTCGATCCATAACATAGTTCAACAAGGACTCAAAACAGACACACTGACTCAAAATCCGACACACAAATAAGAAAGGAAATACAAGTATGGAAAGTGAAAAAGATAGAAATCCTGGAGTCACTCAAGGAGCTGCCGTCGAAGATGATGGCTCGTCGGAAGGCCAATGAGGTGGTGGTGGGTAGTTAGCAGGATGGGGAAGAGCGCGCTGCAAATAACCTTGCTGCCAACGAACTGAATCTGCAAGAGGGCGTAACAGCCCCGTCTCTAAGCGGGTGATTCGGTGAACCATGCTAGTTTGCCATTCTGTCATGCTAGCCTGAAATGCATGTTGTGAAGCAACAAGAGTGGCAATGTCGTCCCGAAGATGCGAAAGGTCCTCATGGTAGTCAGGATGGTCTTGCTCAGAGCGGCGTCATTTCCGAGGTCGGGGTCCATAAGTAGAGGTGCTGGCAGCCCCAACACCAGACCTAGTATCAGCAAATGTCGTCGGCACATCAGTAAGGGCGAGGACTCAACCTGGATGAAGCTCTGAATCAGTATTAAGTGAATCCTCCTCGTCCTCCTCATCATCATCGCTATCGACCTGCTCGACACCTGTAGTGTTGTTGGCTAGCTTAGGCTCACAACGCTGAGCCAAGAGATCTGGAAACCCAAAGTGGAGGCAAGCTGTGACACCATAGAACGTCAATGGCTCACTTGGATGATCTTCTGTAGGACCATAAACATCAAGACAATCGTACATGGCAACCATTCGTGCCACAAACATACCACCCATTAGGGCCTTGGACTTGTTGGTGGTGATGTTATGAAACAAGTGAGCAACCCATTGTCCTAGATGCAAATGTTTCTTGTTTCGCATGCACTGAAATATGTAGCTGTCTTTAGAGTTCAAGAGTCCAGCAGAATTTACGCGATGAGTAATGGAGCCGCAAAAGACAAGTTGCAAGTATCGATATATAGGATCCTCCATCAAATTTGCTTTGGACCTGCTCGCCTTGTATGACCCCCCTTGGGGTGCTGTGGCAAGCCAAAACTCATAGGCCGCTGCATTAGCCTGAAAAGTACGATCACCGGAGAAACAATGATAATTGAGCAACAAATCTGATGTGGTGTAGAATCCCATATACATAGCAAATTGGTCAAATAAGAGAGAATAATCCTTATTCCCTAGTCTAAATGTCACATGTCCTGCGCGGATGCTAGATTTCTTCTTGTCAAGTGCAAATGTACTTAAGAATTCCTTCACTGGATTGATGTAGGAGCGTAGGTGACCACGGAAAAGGGGTGTCAAGCCAGCACGATCCAAACGCGCAGTGACCTCCTCCGCCCAATCGTCTTTAGTGCGCAAATCATCCCAATCAATTGTGTGACAAGGAGCAAGTGGAAGAGTCCTGAAACGTTTGTATCTGAGTCGATGCTCCGGATTGGTGAAATTAAAAATAGTGGCCTCCAAATGTGGCGTCGGAGGAGCAGATGGTGGAGGAGGTGAGCAATCAGTAGGGCAGGATGCTTCTGCAATAATAGGACTACCAGGACGAGTAGGCACGGAGGTAGAACGAGAAGTGGTGGTGTGAGTGGTTCTGACGGTAGACTTAGCATTGGTGCGAGAGGTTCCCTTAGGCGACGCCAGACTTAGTAGACGATGCGAGCCTTAGCAGGTTTCATGATGCGCTTTTTAGGTGGTGGAGCGATAACAGCCTTCTTTTTCGTTCGAGTCATCCTGGAAATTGAGTTAACTACTCGAAAATGAGAAAAAACGAGTAAATCAGGTCCGAAAGTGAACTTTCCGCTGTGGGAGCTGTTCGGCGAAACTACCGTCGGTGCTGGTCACGACGGAGCTGCTGATGTGGCTGGGCGACGGCGGCGGTCAGGGGAACGGACGGCGAGATGTTCGGTGGAGTGGTGGGGCAGAAGAGAAGAGAAGGAAAAGAGAAGAGAAGAGAAGAGAAGAGAAGAGAAGAGAAGAGAAGAGGAGAGGAGAGGACGACGCTGCTGTTGCTTTTTTTTTCAAATTTTGTTTTTTTTAAGGCACCATGTGTCTTGAAAGCATAAAGGTGGTGTCTTGAAACAGTGGGGCCCAACTCTCAAATTTCAAAATTGTGCTTCCTTGACACATGGTGTTGAGAAGGCACGCAAAAAAACTCATTTTAATTAATTAATTTTTTTTCCAGCTTATTTTTTAGACACTAAGTGTTGAGAAAACATACCTTTGGTGTCTTCAAACCGTGGCAAGGATTTTATAACTCTTCATCCTTGTGTTCTTAGGACACCATATGTCGATGAAATATGCTCCGATTTTAAAGATCTTCAATTTCTCATCGGTTATGTCGCGGAGGTTTCCGTCCGGGAACGCACTCCTTCCTCGCACCCCTGGGGTATTGCACGTGACAGTCGCTTAGCAACGCCATCGTGAGTTGGGTCGGCTCGCGCGGAAGGCGCAAAAGAGAGGTATGAATTTTAAAAAATGATTCTTTGGAGTCGCCATCGATCTACTTTGGGTGGATCGAACACCCAGAGGATCCGGTTCAAACCGCCGTGGTTCGATCCGGATATCAAAAAGGTCTGCGAAACTGAAATTCTAGGATCGAGGGTCGGTTACGTGCGGGGAAGGGTTAGCACCCCCGCTCCGCCCGGCTCGAAGTCGGTACTGCTAGACTACAATAAGTTTTTTTTAATATGGGTGCGTGTTAAACGATATAATGATCATTTTAGGATGGGGAAATGTTAGAGGAAGGTTGGACTCGAGTCAAAATTTTGACTGCCTACGTACCCAAAATTTCGGGATCAAAGTCCACGTAGTTCGATTTAAAAGGGTTTATTTTGACTTGCGTTCTATTTATACCATAATGATCGGGTTTCGAGAGTTATAATTTGTTTTGCTTTTATGTGCGTCGCTACTATTGTCAACGATTAGCACGATGGGTTCATTAAAGAAATGGGGTTTAATATATTATTTTAATTAGGGAATAAATATAAGAGAAATATTGGCGCGTTCATGCAATCACATAAAAACTAACACCTTATATTCGGAGATTTCGAAGCTTCCTAGCTACTACGGATGTATTAGCGTCTACTATTTTTAAGTTTAAATGAGGTTATATTGTATTAGAGAAATGTTAAACGCGTCGCCGCAATTGCTAACGTACTAACGTTTATTAATTTTAAATATTAAGTCAGAACACGTACTTGACGTATCGCTTCAATTGTTAACCAACATCTATTATTATTCATTATAAAAGAAACGTATATTTTATTAGGGAATATCGAACGCGTCGCCGCAACTGCTAGCGTACTAACGCCTATTAATTCTAAATATCATATCCGAACATACCTTCAACGCGCCGCTACAATCGTTAGCGTACTAACATATATCATGATGAGTCCTAAAAAAAGTACATATTATGTAAACAAAATATTATACGTGTTACCTTAACTATTGGCATACTAACGTTTATTATATCCTAAAACTCTATATCGGAATGGTGAAGCTCAGTGAAATTTTAATTAAATATAGAATTCGTTAAGCGGGTTAGAATTGTCCTTCTTTGGGAGGCGATAAATAAAAAATGTGGTGAGTTTCGAACCTACGACCCCTAATTACTAAGTCAAGGCCTTAACCATTAGATTAACTTACTTCTTGATTTAATTGCATGTGAATTTATTGGTCATATTGTTTTAAACGCAGCCAGCTTTAATCCGTCCCTACCCGGAGGCCCAACGAAGAGTTAAATTCGGCCCAACGAAAAATTAAACTTGGCACGATCGTTTTAAACGAAATCACAAACGAAATCACCTAAACCTGTTGTTTCTAACCAATGTTGTTAAGACTGGACCGGTCATTGAACCAGTAAAATGAGAGGTTCAAGGGTTGAAGGTTCGACCGGGATCAAATCGTAAAAACCGGTACATCAAACCGGTTGTACTACTTTTAAATAATTATATTTTATCTCTCATTTCTCTATAGTTTAAGCACCGAAAGTTGAATTGTCAAGAAAGTACCAAAAAATTAATAATCCTTTTAACCTAACCCAATTCTAAAATATGATCCACCTCTTCCTTCTTTCCTTCATTCACTTTCTTCTTTCTTCATTATTTTCTTCTTTGTTCACCAGATGACATAGCTTTCAGTTCATTCATTCACTGCAAAATCCAAACAAGTTTCCTCTTATTTCTTACGTCTTACGCGATTCTATTTCCGGATCTAGTTTCGTCCGACAAGAACAATACTTTTTCGACTCTTGTTCTACTATTTTCCACAAACCAATTTTGTTCACTTTCTCGCTCACTCACGAACAGGGAGGAGGGTTGGTAGCGATCGGGGACTTTAAAGAGGTGGGACCATGTCTGAGGGCTTTGTCGAAACGGTTCGAGAAACGTGGAGATGGATCGGACAGAACGAGCATCCTTGGGAAGAACTTCGTAACTCAGGTATTTTAATTTTTAGTATACTGTACTAAAGTGTTTTGTCCTAAACTAATATTTCTGGGGGTCTAGTATCAGTAATGGTTTGGTTTTGATGATTAAGAATGGCCATTTGAGTAGTGTGCTTGACTTGGTGGGTTTATTCAATGATTCGTTTAATAATCTGTGTGTGGGTTTGAAGAGTCTCTTCAGTGATTTGAGTAGTTGTGTTGATATGTATGTGTTGGCTGCTTGTAGAACTTGTTTGAGAATTTATTTTACGATTCGTGTGGATGGCTTGCGAAATCGGTTTGGTGGGTTTAGTGTCACTACATACACGGTTTGTTCAGTGAGTTCCTTCGGGTTACATATGAGGTTTGATTGGGGGTGAATAATGAGGCTGCTTATTGGGTTTTTTTTTTGGGTCATTTTGATAGCTAGTAAGCTGATTCCTTGGCTTGTTTAGGGGTGGCTGAGTTTCTAGGTTTAAAAGGTTGTTTGGGGTTGTTTAAAAGAGCTGTTCTGGGTGCTTAAAACATGGCTGAGTTTGAGTTTGTTTGAGTGTTTGAAATGCTGAGTTTCTAGGTTGTTCAGGGATGATCTTGTGACTGAATTTCTGGGTTGTTTTGATGATTAATAGGGTCGTTTTGGGTGGTTTAAAGGGCTGTTTTGGGTGGTTAAAAGTGCTGTTTTTGGGTGGTTTAAAGGGCTATTTTTGGGTGGTTTAAAGGGCTGAGTTTGGGTGTTTAAAGGGCTGTTTTTGGGTGGTTTAAAGGGCTGAGTTTGGGTGTTAAAAGGGCTTTTTTTTGTGTTTGAAGTGCTGTATTTGGATGGTTAAGAGGGTTGTATCCACTCATTCAGTCGTTGTTACCCTTTTGTCAATTATTAATTAGCTTTACCAACACAACTCAATTTAAGTGAAACAAGTATTTGCACGTGTGAAATGTTTCGGTCTATTGTTTGTTTTTAAGCGTTGCACATATTTAGTGGTAAGCAAGAGTGGACACCAATCTTTTTACTCATATCTACTTGGTCATCATACTTGCTTTGAGTGAGGGCTTATATGTTTCGTCCAAATGGTTTAAACATGTTTATTTCTTGAAATGTGATTGAGACTAATAAGCACTTTTAGTCAAGGGAACCAACATGAAATAGAGTATGATGCATGAATGATGAGATTATGAAGTTGACGTAGTTGAGAGTGCTCACCTTGAGTGTAATTTTCGGTCTATTTGTATCACCTCTCTAGCCTTTGATCCTTCACTCCTTTGCTTTGATCTTGGTTTTTGGATGGTTTCTTTATCTATTTTGAGTTTAGTCTTTGGATCTTGAATGTACACTTTATTTTGGATTGTGTTTTCTTGTAGGTGTGGAACACTTTGGGTAAAAATGGAGCTAAATGTGGAGTGCTATGGGTAGAATGATGAAGGGGAGGTGGATTAGTGATGAAGAAGGGGGTGAGGTTGTGATAGTGTAAAAGTGAGGAGTTGGAATGGATAATAATGTAGGATATGAACTGTTTTCTCTTCTTTCTTTCTTTCTTTTTTTCTCCGTTTCTCCTCCCTCTCTGCTCTCTTTTCTTCCTCTCTACTCTTTTTTTCCTCTCTACTCTCTTTTTCCTCCTCTCTGCACTCTTTTTTCTCCTCTCTGCTCTTTTTTTACTCTCTTTTTCTTCCTCTCTGCCCCCTCTTGTGGCTCCCAAAGCTCCGTTTTATAGAAATTTCACACATCGTTCCCCACTTGTCCATGGCCATTAAAGTCAAACAACACTTGTCCATGGCCATTAAAGTCAAACAACACTTGTCCATGGCCATTAAAGTCAAACAATAGTGAATGGAAGAAGGCTTCAGATTTGTCCCAAATGGGTCCTAATTCTTGGGTTTGAATGGGCTTTGTTAACCTAACACATTGCTGAAATGGGACAAATCTGGGCCTAGGTGGCTGCTTGACATAAATTGAATTGGGCCGAGTTGACCAGGCTTACACAGTCGGGCTGAGTCCAAAATGTCGGCTAGATGGCAGAGTTGGGCCGAGCCCATCATATTTTCGTTATTGAGTTCAGCCCACTCTTCTAGAAAATCGTAATGGGCCTTAAGCCCAAAGTTCGATCCTATTTTCCTCTTAGAGCCTACAAGCCTTAATTTCGATATACCCGCATGCGCTTAGAGATAGGAATCGTAGTTCTTCGGATACCAATTCATCAAAGATGGTTTTTTTTTGTCTTCAAACATCCATTTTAAAAAACGAATTTTAAGATGGCGTGCCCGGCTATCGGAGTTTCAGAACTTTAAATTTACTAAAAAGAACGAGGACCCGGATAAAATATGGTTACCACAGGTTAATCGCGCACTTCGACAAGCAAAGATCCAACTTGCTAAAAACTCAGTATCGTTTCGCACAATATCCAAGACTTCATTAATGACTAACAAAATGACTCAATTGTCTTGACACTTTGGATGATTCCTACACACACTTAGCACCCAAAATCAACTCCGGACGACCCTGAGACTCTATAACACTCTCTAGATATGACTGACTCGACACACGACTCTACCACAGACTCGACTCAACAAAACTAAAAGACTCCAGCCTCGGGTTGCCTCCCGAGAAGCGCTCTTTATTTTACGTCTTTGAGCTAGACTATACGTGGTCTAACGTGCGGCATCCCAGCTTAGAACTTCTTTCAGACTGGCATCCGTGTCCGGAAAGAATACCTTCATCGCTCCACTCTGAAGCACAAATTTCTTCCCGCTAGCATGAAACAGCTCCAATGAACCGTCGCCACGCAATCCAGCTACCTCAAAGGGTCCAAATAGCTCCACTTTGTCCAGGGCCACATTTGGTGGTTTGGTAGGAGTACTTTCATGGGGCGGCGCCTTAGGTTTCTTAGGAGGCTTGTTCTTCTTCTTCATTCCACCTGTATCTTTGGTAGATACCATCGCTGCTACCTGATCTTGCAAAGATGAAGACGAATCAGGAGGATCCATATCGGTAAACACCGTATATACTGAAGCATTCTCAAATACTAACGACATGGATTTCTTAGCGTAAGAGTGCACATTAGGATTAGGTGGAGGAATTTCAAATTTAATAACTTTTTCCTTATCCCGAAAGGTTAACCTCCCAGCCTTTGCATCTATGAGTGTACCAGAAGTGGCTAGGAAGGGTCGTCCCAAGATAAGGGGAATGTTAACACTCTCCATGCAATCAATAACCACAAAATCAGTCATGAAGTAGCTATCATGCACCCTAACTACAACATTTTCAGCAATACCCCTAGGATGTCTAACAGTTTGATCAGCTAGGTTGATATTCATGGTGGTAGGGGTTAACTTAGGCAGTCCTAGATGCTCAAACAACGAGTAAGGCATAACACTGATGCTAGCCCCTAAATCTGCAAGAGCTCTATCAATCAAATAACTGCCAATAGAACAATGGAAAGAAAAACTCTCTGGATCAGGTCGCTTTGGCACCACGTGGCTCTGCTTCGGAGCAGACTCGCCAGCTTCATGGAGGGTAACTGAGGTTATATCCTCTATCTCGTCTGCTCTCATCTTTTGAGAGGAGTTCTTTGGAAGAGGATTGACAGCTTTGTCTTTCTTCTTGTCAGGAATCACGCTTCTCAGCTCCTCCACCACAAGCAGCAGCTTCTGCATTTTTCAGCTTCTTCTTCTTGGAGAGAATTTCTTTCATATGCCTCGCATAATCCGGGTCTGCAAGAAGTTCTTCCAATAAAGCAACTCCCATCTTCTGGTTATTAATTGTCACCAGAGTCTTCCCCAAATTCTCCTTGTTTAGCACAGGTCTGTTCAAGGCTGCAGGATAAGGTGTTTTTGATTGGTAAGGAGCGACGGGTGGAGTAGCTTCTTTTCTTGGCTGCTCCTTCTGACACAACTGCTCCATTGGCTTCTCCAATTCCTCCGTACCATCCTGAAGAGAAACTGCTCCACAAAATTCTTCCTTAGTTTTGCTTCCTTCTGCATTGTTAGATGAAGAGGAGGGAGCTGTGCTAGGTAGAAGACCAACTCCCATCTCCTTCAGAAAGTTTGTTATTGCCGTCACCCGATCGTCTAGCTTCTTGATAGAGGTCTCGGTGAGTGAAATGTCCTTCTTATTAGATTGAGTGTCAGCAAAAATCTTGTCCAACATGATATCGGAATAGGACTTAGGCGCAGAAGAGCTCGAACCACCGTTATTGTTCTGATTTTGGTTCTGGTTCTGATTGTTATTCTAGCCTCCTCTGTTCTGCCATTGGGAATTCTGATTCTGATTCCCATTATTCCTCTGATAACCCCCTTGGTTCTGGTTATTGTTCCAGTTCCCTCTGTTCTACCATTGGGAGTTTTGATTCTGATATCCTCCCTGGTTCTGGTTATTCCCTTGGTTTGGGCCACCAACATAAGCAATCTCCTCTTGTTGTTGGTCTTGGTTACTCTCAAACTTCCAAGTACAACCCTCTGCTGAATGCCCTGCACCACCGCAATTCGAATAGGGAGTAGATACAGCTGATACATTCTATGTCCGAGTAAGCACCTTGAACCCTGGCGGTGGAGCTGTAGGAACACCCGGTGAAGGAGCTATCTTAGCCCTTTCCAGCTCATGCTTTAATCTCTGCACTTCCATCTCCAAGTTTGAGTTATCCAACTCCAACTGACTCTTAACAATGTCCACTGGTGCAGGAACTGTGGGAATAGGGTATGATGAATCAATAGAGAATCTATTCTTCTCTGGATGTCTGCCGTCCACCTTCAATGGGTTAGCTTGCATGAGAGATTTGATTTTCATGGCAAAACTCTTGCAAGCATCTAAGGCCGCAGCTGCGGTCATGTCATTCAGGTCCATACTCAACTGCAGAGAGAAATCCTTCCTCTTCTTATAGTCCAGGCCTCGAAGGAATGTAGAGACCTTGTTGTAGTCATCCCATCCATGGTGAGGACAAGCCCGGAGAAGCCCTTGAAATCTCTGCCAAGCCTCATAGAAGTTCTCCTCCGAACCACTCTCGAAACCTGCTATCTGCGCTCTGAGTGCATCTGTTCTAGATGGGGAGAAGTACTCTTCCAGGAAGGCTCTAGCCAGACCATCCCAAGTGGTGAAGTGATTCGCGGATGATCATACAGCCACAGTTCTGCTTGACCCTTCAGAGTAAAAGGAAAAAGTTGAAGCTTGACTGCACAATGATCCGCTTCATTGTTTGAGACTGTTTGAGCTAGTCTTAAGAAGTTTCTCACATGAGCATTCGGGTCCTCATTGATGCCTCCAGAGAAAGTGTTCCCGTTTGCTTGAATCATGTTGATCAAGTGAGATGGGATGTGCAGATTCCGAGTTCCCGTGTTGGGAATCTGAATGCACGAAGCTGTCCCATCTATGGTCGGACGATCATAATTCTTCAATGTCTTTTCCGCCATAATTGCTATCTCAGGTTGGATAGGTGGATCTGTGAGAGAATCTGTAGTAGCAATGGTGGATGGTGAAGGCGAAGATGTAGACGAAGATGTGAAGAGGTTCTTCCTTGCTTTAGGTGTCTTGGCGGGAGGAGGTACAGGAGTAGTGCCGAACTGAGTGTAGAAAATTCTGCCCTTGTCAGCTATGCGCTTACTCTGTCTTCTTTCTTCCGTACCTGCAATCTTGCCTGAAACATTAAAAAAAAGAAGTACCAAGTAGTATAAAAATGTGGGAGGTAAGAGATGATAAAAGAGTGAATGAAAAGCTTAAAACGCACAATGCCTTTCCTAGAAAAAGAAAAGTCCACGGCAATGGCGCCAAAAACTTGGTGCGAAAATTTACGCGCACTAAGTTTTACTCAATGGATTGCTCCAAAGAGATCATTTTTCCCAAGGGTCTTCCTTTCTATTACTCAGAAATGTGTGTCAAAGCTTATTAAGGTTTCGATTTGGTTTGATAATAGGTTTTATGAACTACATAACTAATAATGCAAATGAAATCAAACAAAGCAATTAACAAGTTGGAGATTCAAAGATAGACTAAGGCGGTTGTTCAGACTCGAATCCACACTAGTTCGGTTAAGATGGATGAAACTATGCAATCGATGAAATTCAATATACTAGACGACTCGGCAATTCCTTTTGTAATCTCTACTCCATGGTCAGGCGCAGAGATTCTATTCTATCAAACCTACAAGCTCCTATGGTCAAGCTAACTTGCAAGAAATCAAGAACGAACAAGAACAGTGAAATGCCACAAATTCATGCAAAGAGATTAGGTTCTTCCAATCCTATGGTCAAGATATTGGGGAACCTAACGACCTCCTAAACTCTAGAATGAAATGCGTTCATGGTCAGATCCGCAAATCAAAGATAAACTTAGAAACTAACAATTGATCAGGTTGCCAGAATCAAGAAGCTTAAATTAGGGTTTAGGAGAAATCGCATCTAAGTCTGAAAGAACATCGATTAACATAAACGGGTTAGAAACCCGAAATCATCCATACAAAATCCTAGCTAACGTTTCAACTAATCTAAACAACCCTAAGAGTTTAGCTCGACATCATTACAGAAGAAATCGCAGAAACAAAGAAGAAGAAAACCGGAGAAGAAGACATCTTGCTCCGAGAAAACCTAATCTTGATGAATCCTAGAATCTCCTGAGTTAATCCTCGCTTCCTCTCACTTAATCGTCACTTCAAAGCTCTGAGTTCTCCCTCCGAGAGTGTCTGATTCATCGGGGAAGAAAGAAGAATGAAAATTGTGTCGAATGTCCTCTTTCCTCTCTAAAAAGTCTAATTTTCCTCCCAATTTCGTGCTCCCTTTTTAGAAGGTAATTTCCCTTAATTAAAACTCTTTTCCAACTTGGAAAAGGCTTAATTTTCGGCCCAGGGTGTGTTAGGCAGACACATGGTGTCTTGAAGACACCATCAGCATGATTTTTCCTTCAATTCAGCTCCCATTTGTCCCACTTGGTTCCTTCAATGATTCCCGCTCCGTCTGAACTCCGAATTGATCCCCGTTTGAAGTTCCGAGCTCGTGAAAAGGTCCTCCACAATGTGGTAACCTGAAATCTCAACAAAAACAACTCGAAATGACATCAAATGACCCAAAAGAGGGCAAGAGGACAATAACACGCAATTTTCACGAAAATCCCTAAAATCTACGACAAATAGGAGCCAAACGAGGGGAATGTTGCTCAAATGTGGTGAGATAAATATGGTAAATCTAACGTCATCAGGAATCCGAACTTAGGTAGGTGGTTGGATTCTGCCCTGGAGATTCTCGCTCGATGGATTGTCCTCCAGATTTTGCATGCTATTTAGCCCTTAAGGAATCAGGCGTTTAGCTTCCCCTACCTGGCGCACCAATTGATCCACCCAGTTGGACTGGTGGAGCAATAAGTGGTTCAACTGGAGGTTGATGGATGAGTGATGACCTTGATGCGCCCTATAGCCACAGGGCGGATAGTACCTTGCAAGGCGAGTATCAAGGGAGGTCAATAATTGTAGGGTGAGGAGTAGAATGAGCGTATGAGAGCGGGTAGCAGAGAAGTACCGGGCGGAAGCCCTTTGGTGAGGGCGGATGGGCGGAAGCCCTTTCGTGAGGGCGGATACCGACAGCCTTTAGCGTGCATCGTGGGCGCTTGCAGTATCAGGCATGTGGTCCCGAGTCTCTCCTCCTCTCTTCTGAATGGGAAATACCTTTATTTATAGGGTCCAATGAGTGTGGCAAGATCCACGTGTCGTGTTCCTAGTGGGCTGCGATGGGTCGCCATCAACAGTAAATGACGGTGGCTACTTTCCTGTCACGTCAAGGGGTAGGGTGGTTCGTTGTTCGAGAGGGAGGACCAACGCTCGATTCCGTAGGGCGGATCTGACTCCAGGGCCCATCAATTGCCCCCTAATATGGTCTCGAGAGCGCAAGGGTCTCGAGGCGATACTATGGATCAGCTGCTTGAACCCCGAGGGCGGATCTGACTCCAGGGTCCATCAATTGCCCCCTAGTATTATCTCGAGAGCACAAGGGTCTCGAGGCGATACTATAGATCAGCTGCTTGAGCCCCGAGGGCGGTTCGGGCCTTAGGGAGAATCCGAACTTAGGTAAGGGGTTGGATTCCGCCGTGGGGAATCCGAACCGTGAAAATAAGTTGGATTCCGCCTTGGAGAATCCGAACTTAGGTAAGGGGTTGGATTCCGCCCTGGGGAATCCGAACCGTGAAAATGAGTTGGATCCGCCCTGGAGAATCCGAACTTAGGTAAGGGGTTGGATTCTGCCCTGGGAATCCGAACCGTGGAAATGAGTTGGATTCCGCCCTGGGGAATCCAACTTAGGTAAAGGATTGGACTCCGCCCTGGGGAATCCGAACCATAGAAATGAGTTGGATTCCGCCCTGGGAATTTGAACTTAGGTAAGGGGTTGGATTCCTCTCTGGGGAATCCGAACCGTGGAAATGAGTTGGATTCCGCCCTGGGGAATTCGAACTTAGGTGATGGGTTGGATTCCGCCCTGGGGAATCCGAACCGTGGAAATGAGTTGGATTCTGCCCTAGGGAATCCGAACTTAGGTAAGGGGTTGGATTCCGCCCTGGGAATCAGAACTGTGGAAATGAGTTGGATTCCGCCCTGGGGAATCCGAACTTAGGTAAGGGGTTGGATTCCGCCCTGGGAATCCGAACCGTGGAAATGAGTTGGATTCTGCCCTGGGGAATCCGAACTTAGGTGGTTGGATTCCGCCCTGGGGAATCCGAACCGTGGAAATGAGTTGGATTCCGCCCTGGGGAATCCGAACTTAGGTGATGGTTGGATTCCGCCCTGGGGAATCCGAACTTAGGTAAGGGGTTGGATTCCGCCCTAGGGAATCCGAACCGTGGAAATGAGTTAGATTTTGCCCTGGGGAATCCGAACTTGGGTAAGGGGTTGGATTCCGCCCTGGGAATCCTAACCGTGGAAATGAGTTGGATTCCGCCCTGGGGAATCCGAACTTAGGTAGGTGGTTGGATTCCGCCATTGAGTTTCTCGCTCGATGGATTGTCCTCCAGATTTTGCATCCTATTTAGCCCTTAAGGAATCGTGCGTTTAGCTTCCCCTACCTGGCACACCCAATTGATCCGCCCAGTTGGACTGGTGGAGCAATAAGTGGTTCAACTGGAGGTTGATGGATGAGAGATGACCTTGGTGCGCCCTATAGCCACAGGGCGGATAGTACCTTGCAAGGCGAGTATCAAGGGAGGTCAATAATTGTAGGGTGAGGAGTAGAATGAGCGTATGAGAGCAGGGTAACAGAGAAGTACTGGGCGGAAGCCCTTTGGTGAGGGCGGATGGGCGGAAGCCCTTTGGTGAGGGCGGATACCGACAACCTTTAGCGTGCAGCGTGGGCGCTTGCAGTATCAGGCGTGTGGTCCAGAGTCTCTCCTCCTCTCTTCTGAATGGGGAATCCCTTTATTTATAGGGTCCAATGAGTGTGGCAAGATCCACTTGTCGTGTTCCTAGTGGGCCGCGATGGGTCGCCATCAATAGTAAATGACGGTGGCTACTTTCCTGTCACGTCAAGTGGTATGGTGGTTCGTTGTTCGAGAGGTCGGACCAACGCTCGATTCCGTAGGGCGGATCTGACTCCAGGGCCCATCAATTGGTTTCCAAGGTAGATGACACACAAGAATTTAAATCAATACTAGAAAAGACTATTTTAGCCTTAATTGATTTAAAAAACTACTCATTAACCTATTATCATATTCTTCTCCGTCTCTCTGCTGCTCCAAGAATTCAGTAGCCTCCATCTGGGTCGATTCCAAATACGTTGGGTAAACTAGGGAGCTGAAGAATTTATTGCTATGGAAGAATAATTTGGTTGGGATGTTGGGTCGTTGACATTTCGATTAACTTGTTGACCGGTCCTCAGTCATTCGAGAACTTGACGGAGATTGAGGAATTGCAATTAAGCGTCAATCAAATCTCCGACAAAATCCCTTCGCAGTTGGGCAACTGTGAGAAGCTCACCCACATCAAGCTCGATAACTACCAGATCTATGGCTGAAATTAAATCCCTCTACTTTAACACTTTAATTTAACAAATGTGCCCTTTTATTAACTTTTCATCCCAAACCAAAAGTAAAAGTGTTAAAAGTAGAAGAGTTAAATTCCGCTAAGATAAAAATATGTATTAACCTTTTATTAAATCAACCCTTATTATTCTGGCATCTTGTGCTAATTGTTGACATTAATTATCATCCACAGTTGTATGGTAGAGGGTTTATTCCGCATTTTTTTCAGTGACCAAATGCATATTTGGTCTACTAAACCAAATTAATTTCAGCTATTGATTTAATATTAAAATAATAAGATTATCCTAATCTTATATGATCAATTAATTACCTAATTAATTAGTAGATAATGATTAGGAAGGTCTTTTAATGTTACCATAACTAATATAATTTTATCTTTTTTCCCTATTCCCTGCAACTTCTTCTCAATTCCCACCAACTCTTTTCTTTCTTCCCTCTCCTGTTGCCGTAATTTCTTTTTTTTCTCCGGTCAAGGTTCGGTTTAGATGTTTAGACTAAGTGTACAATAATTTTTTCTCCGGTAGGCTTTATATATTCTCAGTGCACTAAAAGTCTCTTATTAGAAAATCTAACTGTACAATAATTTTTGGTTTGCTAATGTTGCAATGTTAATGATTCTTGCACTAGGAAAGTCTATTTATGAACCATCTAGACTCCAAACGTGCAATATTTATGTTGTTTGATCTTTGTTTAAGTATTGGTTTGTTGATTTGATGAATGTATTAGAACACCTTAGATGTGGGTTTCTTTTCAATGTTAATGATGTCTGTACTAGGACACCTTAGTACTTTTCATGCATTAGGACACCCTTGATTCTATTGAAGTTAACCTCTGTATGGTGAACTGTACAAGATTTTTTGGTTTGTTGATGCTGCAATGTTAATGATTCTTGCACTAGGACAGTTATTTATGAGTCATTTGGACTCCAAACGTGCTATATTTATATTGTTTGACATCTGTTTAATTATTGGTTTGCTGATTTGATGCATGTACTAGGACACCTTATATGTAAATTTCATTTCAATGTAAATGATGCCTGTACGATGACACCTTAGTACTTTTCCTGCACTAGGACACCCTTGAATCTGTTGAAGTTAACCTCTGTATGGTGAATTGTACAAGAATTTTTGGTTTGTTGATATTGCAATGTTAATGATTCTAGCACTAGGACAGTCTATTTATGAACCATCTAGACTCCAAATGTGCTATATTTTTTTTGTTTGATCTTTGTTTAAGTATTGGTTTGCTGATTTGATGCATGTACTAGGACACCTTAGATGTGAGTTTCACTTTAATGTTAATGATGCATGTACTAGGACACCTTAGTACTTTTCATGCACTAGGACACCCTTGTCCATGGTTGATGACTATATTGGCGATGGGATTAAAAAAATCCAAACAAGCCATTTCAAGAAATCGACCGAAGAAGAAAGAAACAATGTCGTCAGAGAAGAAAGAAACAATTGCGGTTGAGGATTTGTTTTGAAGAGAAAATCTTGGACTTTGATTGTCTTTCCATAATTTTTCATTGAATTAATTATGTGTCATAATGATCCGTTGAATTAATTATCTGCCATAATGATCCGAATTAAATATTTAGATAATTAATAAGTCAATCTAATCTGAACCCTTAATTTTTATCTAATGGTTCTTGTTAATTTGATCCAATTGACCAAATTTGAGGCTTGGTTCCCCAATAGGCTCCGGGTTTATTCTGTTAATGAAAGAATGAGTTTTTATTGTTTGTTTTCCTTTAGTGGATTGGCAGTTACTTTCGGTTGGGATATATTTGGCTTTTCATGAAACACCGTATGCCTTAGGGAAGAAGGGTTTACTAGCTAGCTATACCCTGCCTTGTTGGCTTTAATCTTTCTACTTTTATTATGTATATATATGATTTAGTTACCATGCTGCTTTATTTGTTTGTTTGTTTCCTCTCATCTCATGGAATGAATGGGTTGGATATTGCTGACCACACACACAAATAAATGGAAAGTCAGCATCAACACCACACCTTTATTGACCACCCTGGCCTATACTATACCTCTCATTCAGAGTGGTTCAACAGCCAAGGAGCTAGAGACCCATCCTACGGCTATGATTCCGCAATTTAGAACATGGAGCTTGACGATTTTCTCCCCGCAGACCACCTCACTCAATAAACGAGTTCCATACTTACTACTATGGTAGTCATATTTTTCAACAAGTGTAAATTCATTAGTATTGGTGAGGTGTGAACAATTAGAATAATATTGTGATGACATCAAAGGACGATAGGGTGAAATTGCAACATCACTATGGAAGTTATGATCTTCATATTGTGTCATCGCAATAATCACAACAATCTTTTGGCCATATCACAGCGTGAGACATTTTCTGCTCAAACTGTGATCTTTTTAATTTTATTTTTTAATTAAACTATAATCTCTTTAATACACTACTACACTTCGTCCTCTTCTACTTTGACAACTTAACAAATAGTCAACTACACTTCGAAGCTACTATCGTGAGATTCATAATCAATTTGACTCATGATTTTCTTAATTGTTCAAATTTGGGCAACACTATAAAGAGTCAACATCATCAAATGCAATACTATAGATCGTTGCATTTGGATTGGTTGTAACTTTGTTTAGGACCGTCTGCATTTTTTTGGGATTGGGTGCTATTGGGCCAATTCAAAAAGTTTTGATATCACTGTTAGATACTATTTAGACTTCTCACCCCAAAAACTACACTCATGCATGAAATTTATCATGCATCTTACCTCTTTTATACTCTCAGACATGAAATAACCAAACGAAATCAAAATCACTTTCTCATCACAGTAGAAAGTAGAAATGAGGATTGCAGATAGAAGCAAAGGCATGTGCGGCACATCTTTATTGATACAGTAGTAGAAAGTAGAAACCAATAATGCAGTTAAGTTAATCATCATCTCCAAAATCCAAAGAAGAACAAACAGAGAGATCAAAGACATTGAACCATACCCATCATATATATGGTGGTTTTGGAAACTTTGCTTGCAGCCATCACTGGAAAAGGCAAACTCAGATACGCCTCGCCTACTACATATATTCATGATTATATATTATTAATCTAATATTTGGTCTTCTTCATATCATTATCAAAATGGAGAACAAGACCCATTTCAATAATTTCCCAAAACCAATTCCATTAGTTCTATACTATACCTACCTACCTGATTGGGTCAATATTTAGTAATAAAGCTCTTGATAAAAACATGTTAAATTACCTTAAATCTTCTCGTCATCAAACTCATGCATAGAGCTGTTGAAGAACCAACCCGCTTGTGATTGGCTCTGTATTCGGCTTGGGAAAAACTCACTCGTTACTCGGCTCGATTTTAAATGAGCAAAGATTGAGCGAGGGTATGTTCGACTCAAAAGGCTCGTGAGCTGGCATGAGCTCGAGAGCGGGAATTGGAATTTTGTAGCACAATTTTAAAAAATATGTACCGTCAGTAGCCAAACACGTAAAAATGTCCAGAAATAGCACAATCTGACTGGCAGCCAGCGCTGCGCCAGCCAGATGGCGCTGCGCCACCCAGCCAGCGCAGCGCTGGCTGCACAGTCAGATTATTTCTGTTGCAGCGCTGCGCCATGTGGCACACTAGCCGTTACAAACTATCCGTTAACTAACGGTAGTATTGATCCCAGGCAGCGCTGCGCTGGCTGGGTGGCGCAGCGCTACCTGGGATCAATATTACCGTTTTTTTTTTGTATAAATACCCCCTCCCCCCATACCATCTTCACACCTCCTCCCATACTCTCTCAAATACAATTGTCTCTAAGGTATTATTTATGATAGTTTATGTTCGTCATAAGTTTCTAGTTAGGATTATTGTACACTAATGACGTTTTTTATTTGTAGGTTCGTAGCAATTGGCCGTCAAGGAAATTTCGTTTGAAGAAAGCCTAAACCCTCCCTGAAAAGGTATAATGATATAAATTATATCCAAATGAATTATGTTTTACCAATTTATATGTACTTAACATTGGTTGTGGATATTAAATTGTAGATAGATTACATGTTTGGAGAGGTGCCGGTTGGGGTTCGAAGTGGTAGTCCCGAGGACCCTTCGATTTTATGGGGTGATACTGACCGACATCGAGCGTCGGGAATTTTCGAAGCTCAGGTTAGTACATTTGAAATGTTAGTTATAATTTAATGTTATTTATATTTATTTGTTATTTAAATTTACATAGTATTTATGTTTGAATGTTAGTATATAGTAATTATTCAAATGTTACTTATATTTGAAATGTTAGTTATATATAACTGTTTGTTATATGTAAATGTTAGTTATATTTTAAAGTTATTTATATTTGATCGTTAATTATATTTGAATGTTTAATTATATTTGAATGTTAATTACATTTAAGTGTCTAGGGTGCACTCAGAAATTGAGTACTAGTTATTAATTATGTTACATCTTCTTCCCCCAACTATTAGGACCCACATATGACGCTTAATTGTCGCTTCTCTAAGAAGATCGTGAAGTACGATCCTAGGTTCGAGACATACCTTGCCCCCATAGGTCTAGATCAGTTGCGTGCCTGCCTGGATTTTACCCCTGATTCTGAGCTGATCACCGCATTGGTCGAGAGATGGCGTCCCGAGACGAGCACTTTTCACTTGTACCACGGTGAGGCAACCATAACACTCGAGGACGTGCACTTTCTCACTGGTCTGAGCATCGATGGTGTGCTTGTGGAGTCGCAGAGGCGCATTCCGACTGTGGATTCTGATCTGCAGATTTACGTTGAGCGCCTTCTTGGGAAGAAACCATCTACCGCTGACCTTTCTGCTGGCAGAGTGAAGATGACGTGGTTGCGTAACCACTTTGGCACCATCAGGGATGACGCCGATCAGGAGACTATCGAGCAGCACTGTCGAGCATACATTCTGGACTTCTTCGGCAGCTGCATCTTTGCTGATCGGTCAGGATCACATGCCTCACTCTTCTTCCTTCCACTGCTCGAGGACATGAGCCAGGTAGGCGACTACGCTTGGGGGGCTGCCGCACTTTCATGGCTATATAGGGAGCTTGGTCGGTGTGCTTTCCGTATAGAGAGCAACCCGTCCCAAGACACTATGTAAGCAATTACAACAAAGCCGCCAAGAACCCAAGAATGAAAAGCCGCCTTATGAATTTAGATAAGTATCATGACACTCCACCAAGTACTTAACAATTTCAGCGTATATCATTGTAATCCATTCTCCCTTACCTGAAGCTAAACGACGGTCCTTGAGAAAGTTCACAAAGGGGGCAACAAGATTCGCGAGGGACGACCCCGTGAATCAAAAGTGGGCGCTTGAAGATCAATTATATTGGTCAAGAGCCGTAGACGCTCAGCACGACGGGGCACGATGGAACCAATTGACATCAAACATGGCGGAGAGCGTGAATGGGGCATTCAAGTCAATTCAAGGAGATGGAACGACCACGACATTCTCGCATACGCAACGAGATGGACTGGGTTGAAGATACTGAGCCGCACTGCAGTTACTGCCAGCAAGAAGGGCACAATAGGAGGACGTGCCGACGTGCGAGGCGAAGCAGCAGGAATCCAAACCCTACAAGGAACGGTTAATTGAACTTTTAAATGTTTAGTATGATGTGTTCGGTAGTCTGTGTTTGGTAATCTGTATTTGAAATGTTTGGTTGTCAATTTCATGTTTCATTTTCAATGTAATGTTTGGTTTCAAGTTGTGCTGTGAAGTTACTTTTATTAGTCCATCCTTCAGAAGTGACTGCAACTACAGACCAGTCATTTTATTAACTTCAATAATGACGCCAACAACGACAACAACAACAACAACAACAACAACAGGCCTAACATGGATGTCAATTGTAAGGACGATGTCCGGGTGGTGGAGAGGGAGGCCCTTCCCTCAGCAACCTATTGATTGAAACGTGCAACCATGAAATTTCTTCCCTCAGATCTCGAATAATGTTGTCCTTCTCCTCGACGATTTCATCCTTCTCCCTATTCGCTCGAACAAATTGTTCGTCCTTCGCCCGAATGATTTGGTCCTTCTCCTTAATCGCAGCATCCACGGCCTCCCGCACCTCCAGTTTTTCATAATAACCACACCCCTTCTCCTACAGATCATAAGGCAAACGTAGAGGGTTTTGAGAACTACGAAAATGCAAATAATTAAATTCAGACCCTTTTTTTTTACCTCTCTCTCACGAGGGCAGCCAAAATAGCGTTCCAGATCACTTGGTCGAACGGATCTAGTCGCCCTTAAGTCACACCAGCAGTTCACCACACTTGCCTCATAAACGAACAAGTCCTCCTCCACCGGCTTCTTCAACTTGTGCATTACCCTCTCAGTATCTGTCACTACAGAAAAACAGTACTTAGTACACAAGACGAATTCGTTAAATGCATAAATAAGATAAGTACAAAGCACCCAAACGAAGTTCACTTACGCTTGCTCTTGCGAGACCTAGAGCCATAGTTGAAGAACGACATATTCTAAGCTTGGTTACGGCTGCCTACTACAAATTCTAAGTTTAGGGCTTCAAGGGAGGTGTGTGGTGCAAAACTGCATCATAGAGGGGGGTATTTATACTAAAAATTGACGGCTTAGGGATTTTTCAGTCCCAGCCAGCGCTGCGCCTCCTAGCTAGCGCATAGCTGGCTGGGATTGAGGAAACCCTAACGGTGCTATGACGGTAACATTTTCTGACTGGCAGCCAGCGGTGCGCCAGCTAGGTGGCGCTGCACTGGCTGGGTGGCGCAGCGCCATCTGGCTGGCGCAGCGCTGGCTGCCAGTCAGATTGTGCTATTTCTGGACATTTTTACGTGTTTGGCTACTGACGGTACATATTTTTTAAATTGTGCTACAAAATTCCAATTCCCCTCGAGAGCCAACTCGGATACTAGCTCCACGATATGACTCATTATATATAGACTCAATAATCAAACATTTGGTTTGTCATATACAATAAATCATATGCTACTTGTGATTTTACTAATGAACATACGTTTAATCATTTTAAATGAAAAAAGTAAAAACTTGTAACCTTTATATTAACTAGATTAGTAAAAGAGCGCGATGCTGCGAGATTCGAAACGGAGCTGGTAAGACACTGCTCACTCGTGGATGAACCTATAAATAAATATATAATTATAAAATTAAGTCTACTTTTACTAACAATTATCTTAAATTTTATAACTAAGAGAATTTTAAAATTTACGTAATTATAATACATAATTAAAATTCAGTAATTGAGTCTATTTGAAGTTAACATAAATCCATTAAAAAGATGAATTACACATAATTAGGTGATTCGATTAGTGACAAATCTTTTCATTTGGACTCGGTCATGGTTCAGGGTGGATACTTCCAATTTATGAACTTCTCTCGTGTATGTGTTAACGATTTGTGAGTTTACCCGTACTCTTTAAATATACATTTAACCTGAGATTTACCTTTTTTTATTTATTCATACTTAATCTTGTTATTAAGTGTTGAAGAAGATAATGACAGATAGATATATTAAATCAAAATATTATCTTACACAAAAACTCAACAACTAAATACAAATTGTATTTATTCTTCCTCAATATCAAATAACCTCCAATATCTTGACATATCAAATGTCATAACATTTTGAGGTATTACGAATCAAATAACCCTTATATCTTTTTTTTTTTTTGGAAGTCCCTTATATCTATTTCTATATCTTAATTTCTTCATATTTATTCAAACTCGAGTCAACTGTCTTGAAAATTTTGTTATAATTATAACTTTTTTTATGACTAAATTCATTTGTAACAAAAAAATTACTCGAGATAGAGCTACGATTTTAAGAGCAATTAGGGTATTGAGAGGGAAAGAAAGACTCCTCGGTCGATCAGTTGAAGTGAAGAATTGAATGAATGAAGGAGAAAATGGGTTTGATCAGTTAAACATAGATGATATATTGTGGTTAATACAATGTTGTTCCATACTGAGTATCCATCGGGTTGGGTATGGGCGGATACCTTTATACCCGTCCCCACTCATTTCCAGCTCTAACTGGTTAACTGGGTACCATGTTTGCACATACCCGTCAACTTTACCCGGTCTATGGGTAATCCCTGCCAAAATTGGCCGAATTTTGAGTGGATACCCAATTTCCGAATGCCAATTACCAAGCCTATCCATAAAAAAATAAAATTCAAATGTATGATAAAGAACAAAACAACAAAACAAACAAACTTGAGCAAGAATGAGAAATTCAAAAAATGATAATAAAGAGGCGCCCAGTAAGTGAAAAATGGCACACAAAAACAGTACTGGAGAACTGTAGGAAGAAAAAAAATAACATATTACAAAAAAATTATAAAATTCGGTAAAAGTGTTCTACTTTTTATTTCTTAAATTATACACGTACAGAAAAAAAAACAACATTGGGAAAATGCAGCAAAACGAATAATATATTACGAAAATGATAAAATGCGGTGAGAAGTTATGTAGCTGTCCTATTGTAAAAGAAAAAAGAAAAAAGACTGAGCCCCGTTCACTATCACTTATTATTATGGAAATTATATAATCAACTTAAATAATTTCAAAAATTACCAAAATAGGTGTTTAGTTGAAAATTAAAAAATATAATTATATAATTATTTCATAATTATGGCCTAATTATATAAGTGAAAAAAGCTACTTTTAAAAATTATATAATACTGATTTTGTAATTGAAAGACCGGGATTATGACCTATTTCATTGAAACTGACCCAGTTTTCAATCTCCGCCTCCAACAAACTCCTAACAAACAACAAACAAACTTTACAGAATCCTTCTCATCATATGTGATTCCATTGAATTCTAAAAGTATGCATAATTTATAATTCAACTTTACGTAATGAACACAATTATTATTATGAAATTATTTAATTTCATAATTTACAAAAGTCCAAGTAAACAAAATTTCAATTATGAATTATAATTATCTAAATTAACTAATTCACCCAATTATATAATTTAAGATAATTTATAGTGAGCGGGGTCTGATTATCCTCAATCAAACTGATGCATGATGGGGACCATTGACTCCACATATAAAGTGAAAGAAAGTTGAAAACTATATATAAAACCAAAGAACGACGTCGGATCAAAGGGGAGTACTATTCCTAATGAATAGTAATGAATAGTCTAAATCCTTATGCTTTTTTTGTCTTAATTAATAACTTGTTTTTTTAGGTTGACTCGTTGATGTTTTTTTATCGTACAAACTTATTCAAATTGGACTCATCAAGTGATTTTAATGACCGAAGTTGGACTTAAACTCGAGTTTGGCTCGCCAAGTGTAGTTAACGAGTTAGGCTCAAGTAGGCTCAAACTCGTCACAAGCTTAAAAATTCTGGCTCGAGTTCGAGGCCGAGCTCGTCTAAAAAGTAACGAGCCAAACTTGAGCACAGCTCGACTCGGCTCGATCCGGCAAGAACCCTACCAATGCATGCAATTCCTTTATAATCCAGAACCCGTTTCCATAAGATCACCAGAGATTATGTTAATGATAATCAATAAACCAGCAAAACACATAACCATTTTCCGTCTCTCTAAACGACTAGTTCAATTTATCTGAACCTAAATCATAAACGTGGATGTATCACTGATTAGACTTAAGCTTCTTAGCTTATCATCAGTACTCCAGCATCATGTCGGGTTCATATACATATGGATTTGGTTGCTCCTAGCATCACAGTCGCTTAACAAACCTACCTTCTTTTATATATATATATATATATATATATATATATTAATTGCATGTTTGAAAACTTTATAAGGCTCATTAATGGAACGTGGACGGGTGATCGAATGTTTAATTTGAAAAGAAAACAGTACATTAATACAATTAGTAGCTAGGTGGACTAACAATGTACACATAGAAACGTGACATGTTAATTAGTAGTTATGTTCACGTAGAAGAGGAGATAGATAGGTAGGTGGGTAGGTTGCGGCTGCGGAGTTTTTGTGTGTAAGCCACGTGACATAACGTTAGGCTAGACCTCTTTGTCCTATACTACTTAATGGAGGCAGAAGCCAAATGCATAGTAGAATACAGTTAACAATTAACAAAGCAGCTATAGGTCCACAGACAAAGGCATGGCATGTCATGTTTGTGGGGCTGAGATGATATATATGTAATTAAAACTTTGTTCGATCGTGTCTTGAAGAAGATGAAGATGAAGATGATGATGATGATCACTAACCATAACAAGCTAGCTAGATCGTAAATTAAGATGGAAGTGGGCAAGTTTAGTGGTCAGCATCAAAAGAATGCCACCGAGCATAGGATTGTCCGGTAGGGGTTAGGCAGATTCAGTGGCCACAAAGGATACATCTCATCACTGTCGTTCATTATTTTTTGTTTCGTTTAGTTCCTGTTTGTATCTGTTAATGCTTCATTGCTTGCTTGTTCAAATATCATTTATGAAAATACTTTATTAAACATTTACCCCAAAATCTACTTTATAGAATCCAAAATTTATGTCCTTATTTTAGGATATGTGTAATTGACTCAACCCAACTTGTATATGTCTTTTATATTTAACTAGAAATTACCCCGCGCGATGCTGCGGGACAAAAGTAAAATTATATATAGTTGGTGAAGTAAAATTGATAACCACCAAGTTTTTAATATACACTTTTCTAACTTAATACCATAACTTTAGGTAATATCAAATTTGAAAATAAAGAATTGTTCTTTTAAAATATGATGGTGAATTGTTGTAGCAAATGAATATTCTTAGATGTGGTTTCTTAGTTACGCTATGATCTCATAAAAGATAAAAAAAATAGCAAACAATCGTAGAATCTTCACGATGACGAGATAAGACTCCCGTAATGTTAAGAGTTAGCCACATACGCAAATTCCAATTTAAAATCCATATTGTATATCCAACACATTACTACAATATGCTATGCGTTTGACTTATGCGAGATTGAAAAATGGGAGGATGAGAAAATATATTAAGTGTTGTATTCCTATTTGTTAGTGGTTGATAGTGAATAGACGATCATTGACGATTGATAGCATATATATCAATGTAAGGAGAAACTGAATTTAGTTCCATTAATTAATTATATTAATATATATTTATTGTACTCAACTAAATGAGTGGTTAATTATGTGGCTATGAGCTCCATCTATATATCATGATTCTAGCTAGAAAAAAAATTAAAACCACAATCTAATTAGAAAATATAAGATAAAAGTTTGCTCATATTTATCACTATTAAAAAAATCTTTCAATTGGAGAGAGAAGACTCAACAAAGTCCTTAAAAAAAATTTATTGAAAAACTTTAAAAATCTTATGAAAATAGTGTAGGAGTTTTCATCATCATTGTATTAGTAACTCATTGTGGATAAATAGTATATCACTATTAAAATTTTTCAATTAAAGAGAGATGACTAAAAAAAAGACTAAAAAAAGACATGTGGAAAAAGTTTTAAAAGAGTACACATGATAGTAGTGTAGAATTTTTTTTAGGGGATTCCACCCTCCTTATGCAATAGTAACTTCCCTTTCTACTTTTATATTCTTAATAATAATTAATAATGGATGGCTAACGCATAGGAAAAATAGTTTTCAATGTATGCATTTGGATGGCTAACCGCTAACGCTAGGGTGGAAATCCTTTGATCGGTTTTGGTCAAACTGAAATGTATTTGGTCGATGATCGATTTTGATTTCACTCAAAATTAGTGATTGAGATCATATAACTGAATTTGAATTCGGTCATAGTCAACCGAATTGACTGAGTTATGACCGATTCAGAGCATAGTCATGATGAACCTTTATCACTTCTAGGAAGCTTAGGGTTCATTGCCATGATTTGAAAACCATCTCTAGCTAGAAGTAACTAAGCTAAGGTGAAACTTCTCCTTGCTAAGCAAGATGTCCATCCACCTACACTTAAATTACTTCTAGCTAAAATAATGAAAAGAGACACAAACAAAAACAAAATTACACCAAAGCAACAATTCTGGCTACTTTCTCCGACCCTTGAAGGCTTCAGACGTCCTTCAATATGACCTTCCCTAAGCAAGCTGCTTCCATTCTGACCCCCTCATGATACCTTTTACACCTCTCCTTCCAAACATGAGCAATTACCCCTCTCTATATTAAAAAGAGGCAGCCGATGCAATGGATCCATCTGTTGTCTTCCTAACAATAGAAGATCATCTTAGGCTAGGGAGGAAGGCCTAGGTATAGAGATGCTACAAGTCTGCCACACTTCCCCAACATAAGGGCAGCAAACAAAAATATGATATCGAGATTCCTCCCCATTACTGCATAAAAGACAATTAGTAACAGTGCAGGGCCCCATTTCTTCAACTTATCTAGCTATGTTTATATTTTAAACTTTAAAATATTTAAGTTCTCATGTTAATTATTTTGACCTATTAAGGTTAATCCTTTAATTCAAAATTTTAGTTGGTTTATAAATTTCTAAACATAATCTTAAATTTATCATTATAGAACAAGATCATTCCTCATTTACTAATTATACTCAATACGAAATGAAATATACATATCGGCCAACGGGCCGAAAAAATGCTAGTTTAATAATGGATGGCTAACGCATAGGAAAAATAGTTTTCAATGTATGCATTTGGATGGATAACCGCTAACGCTAGGGTTGAAATTGTTCGATCAGTTTTGGTCAAACTGAAACGTATTTGGTCGATGATTGATTTTGAATTCACTCAAAATTAGTAATTGAGATCTTAACTGAATTTGAATTCGGTCATAGTCAACCGAATTGACTGAGTTATGACCGACTCAGAGCATAGTCTTCATAACTAGGAATGGGAAAAAGATGAAGAAGATGAAGAAGAAGATTTGGGATGAAATAAGAAGAAAAAGAAGAAGAATATTATATCTCGGTTTTGTGGAGAAACCAAAAAATTGAAAAACTCTGGTTTTTCAGTCAAACCGAAAAACCGACCCGCAGTTTCCATTCCTAGTTCCTAGATAATTAACAGATGCATTGTGTAAGGATATTTTAAGGTTAGAAATCATAGAGATTTCTTATTTAAGAAATCGAATCTAGACTGTTGGATTTGTATCTTTAATCAAATGATACTAAATGTACCAAATGGTATATTAGTATATGTATAATAATAAAATATGACTGCCCACCTCCCCACCTTCCATGTTTCATGGTTCCTGCGGTTATTTTATTTATTTTGTATTTTTCATATTTTATCTTTTCTTTTATTAAAATTTATTCAATGTGATGGTACTATTCATCATGTAGTTGTACCATTCGTTCGTATATTGTACTTCTGTATATTATGTGATGGTACCATTCATGTATTTTTATGAATGATACAATTTAACATCGAATGGTACAATTACAGTATATATTGGAATTCCACCATTCATGTTCGTCATGCATTAATAAGGATTGTGTTATTATTTTGATTATTGAAAATTATAATTTTTGCATATTTTAAGTAGTATGATCACAATGTTATTATGTGTGGTATCATTCGTTGTTAAATTGTACCATTCATGAAATAAATGAATGGTACAATTTAACGACGAACGTACTATAGTCATTTCTTATATAAGAAATTTCATCAATTTCTTACCGTAAATAATCGGCATTTTATATATTGAGTTAGGCGACTAGCTAAAAGCTCAATGCCAAACCTGATTTGATACCACTCTTAGAGAACCCTCTGCCCGGTTGCTCTGCTGCCGAAATTTGTTCACCTGTCCAACTCCTTCCATCAAGTCGTCGGTAGTTCTTCTCTTTTTCTTTTCTTCTACTAATGATGCATTTGTCAAGTTAGAAGTCCTCATTATATTGATTTTTCACCCGTAAAAAATAACAAGAACAATCTTCCAAATTAGAAATTTAATGGGATGAGGGGTTAAACTACTCAAAGGTGGCATGGACAAAATTTGTGTGGTAATTTGGACGAGAAATATATTGTACAATGCTTCCAAAAAAGGAAATTTCATTGTAGATTATTGTAAATGGTGGACTCTTTTACGTGTATCATACAATATTAACTTTGTACGTGTACGAGTGGTTTAAAAATATAAGTATGAGATTTCACAAACTTTGTACGTGTACGTGTACGTGTATTTAGTATGAGAAAAAAATAACAACTTTGTACGTGTTTAACCTAAAATAGACAATATCATACAAGTATTGGGATGTTAGTGGCGGTGCAATCCGAACAATGGTGATTTTCATAACAAGGTACTAGTACGAGTGGTTACTATTGAAAGACAAATGAACCAAGATGTCGTGAAGACTTGAACAATTTACATGCAGACACCTTGGGCTTTAAAACATGATAAATAGTATACTTGGGAGGTGTGGGGGTGCAACATGAATCTAGTCATAAACCGGTTGTGTCGACAAGATGTATAACAGAAGAGAAATGAAATAGTACTGTTCTTCGCTTGGGGCTAGCAATTGTTGAGGGGAATTGGAATTTTGTAGCCTAATTTAAAATTTTATGTACCGTCAATAGCCAATTGCGTAACTATGTCCAAAACTAGCACCCCGCAGCCAGCGCGTAGCCAGCCAGCCAGCGCATTGCTGCCCAGCCAGCGCGTAGCTGGCCAGCTAGCGCAGCGCTGGCCAGCAAGCGAAGTTTCTGCAAATGAAATGCAACACAATTGTAAATATGGGAAAAGAGCAAATTAGTCACTTTTCTTTACCTTTTTATAGATAGATTATTATTATTATTATTTTGATAATATAAGTCGGCCTTGATAAAATAATAATATATATAAACTAGGATTAATTAAGAAAATTGTATATTAGCCGTCACATATATATTGCAATTATATTATTATGTATGCATGTTGTTTATATATGCATGCTTTCATGTTTTCTTCTTTTTTGTTTTAAACTTTGTTTTATTTTTTATTTGTTTAAGTTAACAGTCATTTAGTAAATTTGGAAATATTTTAATTGTGTATTAGAAATAGAAATATATATAATGATATCCATTATTATGGTTATCAGGTTAAACACTATAAATCATAGTTGATAGGATATTTTTAGGGTATGGGTAAACTCGAAAATCATTACGAAAATTGGTGGGTACTGAAATAGTATGAACTTTATTATCTGAAAGGATATTTAGGCTATTTATTACCAGGACCCGAAACTAAAACTCGTGGGTGACGAACCCGACCCTTTCTCCCATCTTACAAGTTAATATTCGGGTCGGGTTCTTTACCCACCGATTTTAGTTTCGGGTCCTGGTAATAACTAGCCTACATAGCGGATGATAAAGTTCATACCATATCAGTACCCGCCAATTTTCGTAATGATTTTCAGGTTTACCCATACCCTAAAAATATCCTATCAACTATGATTTTATAGTGTTTAACCTGATAACCATAATAATGGATATCATTATATATATTTCTATTTCTAATACACAATTAAAATATTTCCAAATTTACTAAATGACTGTTAACTTAAACAAATAAAAAATAAAACAAAGTTTAAAACAAAAAAGAAGAAAACATGAAAGCATGCATATATAAACAACATGCATACATAATAATATAATTGCAATAGATAAGTTGTCAGATGCATGTCGCCATAAACAATGGCGATGTAATGTTGGATTTGTATATCGCCAATAAGTTTGGCGATTTTCATGTCCAGTCAGCATGTTTTTACCCTAGATTGGGAATTGATTGGCATACGGCCCTATTTCGGGAATTACTTAAAAAATGTTAACTATTTATCTTAATCATGATGTTAACTAGTTAACTTGATTAGTTATCTAGTTAACTAATTTTGATAACTAATTATCAGCTAAATAAACTCGTTATCTAGTTATCAAATAATCATGTTAACTAATTTTGATAACTAGTTTAAAAAACACATGTTAACTAGTTATCTAAAACATGATGTTACCTAGTTAAAAACAAAAATAGCTAGTTGGATAACCTATTAACAAAATAACAAGTTATCACCTAAATCTGTTAACAAGTTATCAAACAAAAAACTTTGTTAACTAGTTATCAGATAAAAACCATGTTAACTAGTTATCAGTTAAGAAAATAATATTAACTAGTTAACAGCAAAAAATGTGTTAACTAGTTAACTAATTTTGATAATTAGTTATTAACTAAATTTTTTTGTTAACTAGTTATCTAAATCATGATGTTAACTAGTTATCAAACAAAAAACACTGTTAACTAGTTAACAGCAAAAAAGATGTTATCTAGTTAACTAATTTTTTTTTAAAAAAAAATGTTATTTAGTTATCAATAAAAAACATTGTTACCTAATAAAAATTATTGTTAACTAGTTATCAGTTTAAAAAACCATGTGAACTAGTTATCAATATAAAATCATGTTACCTAGTTCCTAGTTATCAATAAAAAAACATTGTTAACTAGTTATCAGGTTAAAATCTGGTAACAAGTTATCAAACAAAAAATGATGTTAACTAGTTATCAGTTAAAAATCATGTTAACTAGTTATCAGTTAAAAAAACATTGTTAACTAGTTAGCAGAAAAAATGTGTTAACAAGTTTTTTTTGGGAAAAAAAATTTGAAAGCAAAAAAAAAAAAAAACTCGCCGGAGTCTTGCCGGAAAAGTCGCCGGTCGCCGGAGAATCATCGGCTGGTTACTAAAATATTAATATATTTAATCTAAATATAAAAATTAAATGGTATGTGTAAAGTCCTAAATACCCCTAATAATCTAGACCATTGGATTGGTCAAAAGGTCAAAGTGTGATCTAATAGCTGAAAAAAGGTTGGAAGGCTTCCAACCCATGGTAAAGGTTGGAGCCTGATCTCAAGCCGGGTGTGAATACGTCCAGCTCCCCTGTAAATTAAACATTTTCCCATTTTTTACTCCACACCACTTTCTTCCTCTCTTTAAAGCAAGGTAAGTTTCCTATCCTTTCTCTGTTCTTTTGTTTAGGTAGAGAATTAGTTTGGGTAATTACATTAGTAGTCCTATTCACTTGAGGTTTGTACAAAATCGTCCCATAGCTTTAAAAACAAACTGATGAATCCCATATATTTTAGAATCATACTAAATCATCCCATCGTCAACTTTTTCGATTGAATTGCCTTGTTGGCATGCCAAGTCATCAAAAAATGTGCACGTGGAAGGTCCAACTCAGCTCTATTAACCCAGTCGATCATGTAGCAAACCTTTATCGAACAGTTGAGGCAATAAAATAAAATATCCAAAATGAGTTGGTTTAGTTAAGGTTCGATACATGACTGACTGGGTTAATAAAGTCGAGTGGGACATCCCAGTTGTACCTTTTTCTGCTGACTTGGTATGCTGACAAGTCGATTCAGTCGTAAAAGTTGATTGGTGAGATGATTTTGTACGATTCTAAAACATATGAGTTCATCGGCTTATTTTTAAAGATATGGAACGATTTTGTACAAACGTCAAACGAATGGGACTTGTAATGTTAATTACCCTAATTAGTTTAGGTTTTCATGTTAGAGAGTTAGTTTTAGGTTTCTAGGTTAGAGAAGCAATTTTAGGTTTGTAGGTTAGAGAATTTGGTTTAATTTATAGGTTAGAGAATTAGGGTTTTAGGGTTTATGTAGACAATTAGGGTTTAGGATGCAATTACTTTAAACCTGTATACACTAGGTGCCAAACATCATCAGATAACATCACGGTTTAACCATAACCGAATCGGGTCGTTTGGTACAGGGGATTGAGAATTAGGGGAAATATGAAAATAGGAAAATGGTGGAAAAGTGTTTGCTAAAAGTTGGAGGATGTTAAATTACATTGTTTGGTATGTATATTTGGTAAAGAAAATAGGAGGAGAAGACAGTGGGTCCCATTATTCTATTTGGGGGAAGTCAGAATTTCTGATAAAAGTAGAAATTGTCAGAATACACATTCTAGAGACAATAAGAAACGCTGGGTATCTGAAATACAAAACCCCAACTCCATTAGACAGTAAACAAACAAGGATATCTCAGAATACAGAGTTTCCAAGAAACACAGCTGAATTTCCCCTATACCAAACGACCCCATGATATTTATGTTAATGGTTCATGATATGTAGGATTATTTAATTTATGATACTGACGTTCGTGGATTGCAGTGATATTCACACATGACATTTTACTCTTTTTGTAAGGTATGTACATTTTACATATTTTTTCATGCACACTAGTTTTACAATTCCATGTACAATATAGTATAAGGTGAATTATTGTAGGTTAATGGTGAACTAGACTACATGTGCACATATTTTAAATGCGATTAGTTTATGAAAATATGAATTAGGATAATTTAATTGTAGGCTATTAGGGATATTCTTAGCTTGTTTACACTACAAGAAAAAGGATCAATAGTCATGGGAAATTAGTCACGGGATCAATTTTCCATGACTACTAATGTGTAAAACAAAACAAAACATAACACCCATGACTAAAAGTCATATCCGTAATTAAATTATTTATAAAAAATGTAAAACTTAAAATATGAATTATTCATTTGGGGAAATCACATTTCTATTTCAAATTTTTGTAGAATTTCACCAACACCTTCCCTCCTAATTGAAAAGTAGATCTCCAAAAAGAATCCCTAATCCCTAATCTCGAGTTTCACTCTCTCAGATTTCTCATCGCTCAGTCTTTTTCCAGGTTCACCGATTAAGCCTCTTCAATCATTCCTCGAGAGAATCTTCAATCGTTCTTCTTCATCGCTCTTTCTCTTTAAGTCTTGACTGATTCACGGAGGCACCTTCTCATGCTCGGGTTCGCGTTCGCCGTTGCACCTCCTCATTCTCCGATTCGCGGTAACACCCTCCTTATTCTTGGATTCGGGACAGCACCACCCGTCTAATGAAATCCATACATGGCGTCTCGAGATGCCGATGTTCTCACTGAAGATGGGTCTGCTTCAGGTCATATCTTGGTGTGGAACTTTCACCAGAGCTTCCAGCGATGATATTGAACCATCTAAGCTCGATGGTCCCGCAGGAGACTACATATTTGTCCTTGGTAAACTTTCTGTTGTCCTTGGTAGAGCAGAACCACTGGGATTTCAAGTTTAGAGAGGTTTATGTGTTTACTTAGCAGTAGCTTAGAGAAGCTGAGTTTGGTTATAGGTTGGTTGATCAACGCCAACTTTACTTCTTGGTCGAATAGTTGCCTCTGCCGATTCCTTTAAAACAATCTATTCTTTTGTATTCTTTGTTTACCCCCTTTTAATTGTTTTCAATATGAAATATCTATCATTTTCAACCAGTGAAATATGGTTTTCTAGTGGGTTCGGACTCTTGAATCGAAGAAGTGTATAAATTAACTTTCTGATTCATAGGTTTTGGTTAACTTTCGATCAAATTTAATGGGCAGTAAAAGTCACTCATCAGCGTATGTTTTGTGGCTTCCCCTGCACTGCAGACAAATTTTACTTACTGGGGCTGATTTTAATGATATTGGTTTGTTAGATTCATTGTAATACTATGCTTGCAGAGGAATAACACTTCCCTTATTGGTTTGTTAAATTTGAAATGCTTGCTATTTGCAGGTGTATATTGCTTTCAATATGTAAGTATTCTGTTTAGTACAGTTGTTGCTTATGTTTGGGAGAGTGCTAGTAGTATGCTTTTAGTAAGCTTATTATTCTAACTTTGTCTACCCCTCTTGCTTGGTTGTGATGTTTTTTGCAGCCAGCCGAGTGACACAATAAAGAATGTTGAGAATGAACCTCTTAGTGGTTAGCCTGACCCAACAAATTCTTTGTTTAATCATTCAAGACAAGGTGTCTTTTGTACTTACTCTTTTGTGAGTTTCTTTCTAAATTCTTAGTTTACAAAAGGGCTTGAGGTGACTGAGATGCATCATTGCCTCATATTTGTGTCATGTGGTTCCATAATCTTTATGAATTTCGCTTGATGAGAATGTTTGATGTGTATAGAGCTTATTGTAAGAGTAGTTTGTTCTATATCTGATTGTTAGGGTAGTTGAGGTAGAAATTGATGATCTCATGGTGGTAATAAGGAGCCTAGTTCTCTGAATTAATTGTTTAGGAGCTGCTATTACACAACTAATTGCTGCAATTTGCAGCAGCTCCTGAACAGCAACTACTAAAGTTGATTTAGCTTTTTGAAATGAAAGGTGTACTTAGCTTGATTTGGCTTTCATGTTGCAGTGTCATCATGGAGTGCGATCACTACAGGTGGTGAAGTTTCTGCAGAAGTAGGTATTAGCCTCTTGAAGCTTTTCTTCTTTTGTCCAAGTCAGATATGGGAACTTATCCAATACCGTTGAACTGCTAAGTTATAGCTGAGAATGGTTTATGATGCTCTCTTAGTTTGGTAATGCAGGGTTTGCGCATCCTTTCACTTGTGCTTGGAGCTAGTATTACCGATACATCGGTTGCAGCCATTTCCAATGAGCAATTTCTTTTTATCTAGATAGGTTTGTTGTATGGATTGATGCTCATATGTAATAGTATACCAATTTATGAGTATCCAGTTGGATTAGTTGTGTATGAAATTGGATTCTATTAATATAATTAATAATATTTTATTGATTATCATATAATCTTGTGAGAGTAATAAACTCATAACTAATGTAAATCCATATTGTGATTGAATAATATAAAATTCATGACTAATATTGATTTATCCCATGACTATTTGTTATTGTTTGTCATGACCAATCCCGAGACTATAGAATCGTCACCGGTGATCCCATGACTAAAGAGTTTAAATCCAATGACTATTGTTATTCCATCCCATGACTATTTGTTAAATTTAGGCATGGGTCATCCCATGACTATTAGTTGGTCACGGGTCAATCCCATGACTAAAGACAATTAGGCACTCGACATTTAGTCATGGGAAAAACACCCGTGACTATTAGAATTAGTCACGGGAAATTGGAATTAGTCATGGGAAATTGAGTAATAGGGATGGGAAATCCCATGACTATTGGACCTTTTTCTTGTAGTGTTATCTTGTAGATTAACATAGTACACTATTGTAGTTAGGATGGACTATTACGGGTTCCTCGACACTATTGTTGCCACGACACTAGCTGAAAGGTGGCGGCCGAAGACAAACACTTTTCCTCCTGGCATGCAGTGAGGCGACGATCATCCTAGGGGACGTCGAGGTGCTAACGGGGCTTCCTACCCGAGGATTGCCCCTCACTAGGCGTACATCCAAGGATGATGCAAGGAGATTGTGCCAGGAGTGGTTGGGGGTTGTAACATCCCTACCCAACCGAATGATTTGGAACTCGAGTTTGGATGATTGAGACATTGGAAACAGTGTTCTAGAGGCCCCATCGAAGTTCGTGACGTTCATAATTGAGTTGGGTTGAAGTTACAAGCGAGTACGTTAAAAATTCATCAAAGTTGGCAGACTGAAGCACACGGTCGTGTGTCTTGAGTCTGACTATAAAAGACGGGTTTTTGACGGAATTCTTCAACTTCTCTCTCTCTCTCTCTCCTCACGAAAAATCCTTTGACGAACCAAACTTCACCCAACTTCAAATCTTGATTTCGGGAGCTGTAGAGGTCCAATTGACGATCCATTTTCACCTGTGCGCTCCTGGCAACGAGAGGAAGAGATATTACATCTCGGTTCTGGGTATTTAGGAGTTAGGAGCTGTCAATGACAGAAGGAAGAAGCTACAATTTTGGAGCTGTAGAGCTTGGCTGTTCGGGTTTCTAGAAGTTGTTTAGAGCCTCGTCTTCTTGTCAGGTGAGGGTTTAGCATACAATAGGTAGTGATGGTCGATGTGACGAGTTGAAATTCTGACCTAGATGAATGTAGGGATTGCATGAAATTGGAAGAGAGTAAAAGATGATAACTGTTCTGAGGTTGATTGCTATTTGATTAAGATGGTTGTCGATTGATGAATGATTGGTTGGTTGCTGATTGATTGAGGATTGCTATGCGTTTGGATTGGGGTAAATGATTAATGATGATGATAAACAGATTGGAACTAGTAATGAGTGATATGAGGGTTCACGAGGGTTCTCTTTAAAGCTACTACTCAAGTCAATACTATTGCAAGCATGAGTTAATGTACGGAGTGTATTGTGGAGGAACTACTATCTTTGATTGCCCTAAAATTGGGCGTACAGCAACCACAAGAGAATTAGAATGATGGTCGATGACATCGTAAATGAGATGCATGGAGGCATTATCTGATATCATCCTCGGTCCATATATAATGGGAGAGTGTTCCATTCCATGAAAGTAAATGGGCATTTGTTGTTGAACGAGTATAAGTACCACTCATCTGATCTGAGCCCCATTTCCCCTAGTATGGTTAACGAAATTCTCATATTGAACCTGCTTTTTTATTTTAAGATGGATGTTCTGCCGTATGCTTGTCCATTCTAGTCTTGATCGACTTGACCTCTAAAGAATACTTGGAACCAAAATTCCTTCATGATGCGTGCAACATAACGTTAAGTTAGTATAGAGAAAACAAGAGTGCTCAATGAAATAAACGAAATATATATTCGTTTAATTTCTTGTACCTTACCTAGAATTGTCATCCATTATGTTGTTGACAACTTCGTTCCAACGAAACAGAGGCATAGTACTCAAATGTATTTGGAGGTCTGGTTCAACCCTAAAAACCCAACCCATTTTTTATAGTACAATTTTTGCCCCATATGAAGCGAGCTCGTCCATTGTCTACGTAAAATAATTGTGGTGGAGATACCAGACCGGTCTACAATCTCTAACAACATATTCCAGTATACCCGTGATCCGGTCGAAAAGAGATAAGATAATCACTTACATATGCAAATTGTATTATTTTGGTAATTATGATTAAAAGATATTAATTGTATAATTAATTAGTATTATTATAGGGATATGCCCATAATCTTCATCTATCTATAAATACATTAATGCAGAATCAAGTTTTTTCAGTTGACACGTCAGCAAAAATTGATTTTGAGGATCCTCCTTGATTCTCTCTCCAGATCAGAAGGTTGAGTGTTCGATTCACGTCGGGTTCAACATTAGCATTTTTCAAGTTTTAAGCTTCTCCTTGATTCTCTCTTGCTACTCCAGATCAGAAGGTTGCGTGTTCGATTCATGTCGGGTTCAACATCATCATTTTTCAAGTTTTAAGCCTTCTCCTTGATTCACTCTCCTGCTACTCCAAATCAGAAGGTTGCGTGTTCGATTCACGCCAGGTTCAATTTCCAAAACCACTATTTGTTTTTTGTATAGCGTTGTTGACATTTTGATCGGCCGTTTTGATAGTAATATATTCACCATTTATATATAATGAATAAAGAAATAATAATAATGTGGGTGTTGTGATTAATTGGAGAGATAAAAATGGGATTAAGCCAAAATGTAAAGAACCACTAAAATAATTGTTACTTTGTTTTACACATATGCATTATGTTTTACTATTTTTATTCTTTCTATTTCTTAAATTTCACTTCATATAGTTCCAGGTAAAGATGATATTATATCACTCACGCTCAGGAGTTGCTAGAACCAAAAAAAATTGGCCAATGGGCCGAAAATAATATAGTATATATTAAAGCAGAATCCTTTTTTTCAGTTGACACGTCAGCTTTTTGAGGATTTTAGAGCTCTTCCTTCATTCTAGGAATGATGGTATTTTGGATAAAAATCGATTTTGACGAACTCTCAACCTCATGGTTAAGAGACAAAGTAAACAACCAACAATGTCACACCAAATGATTGAAGTAGTTTACTATTTAATCATAGAAAAGTTGTAGTGTTTTCAACGTAACAACAAGAAAGCATAACATTATTATATCTACTAATACATTAAAGCAGATACCATTTTTTTCAGTTGACACGTCAGCTTTTTGAGGATTTTAGATCTCCTCCTTCATTCTAGGAATGAGGGTATTTTGGATAAAAATCGGTTCTGACAAACAAAATTTTTTGATTCTTTTCTCACGAACAAGGATCGAACTCTCAACCTCATGGTTAAGAGACAAAGTGAACAACCAACAATGCCACACCTAATGATTGGAGTAGTTTACTATTTAATCAAAGAAAAGTTGTAGTGTTTTCAACGTAACAACAAGAAAGCATCTACTAATACATTAAAGCAGATACCATTTTTTTCAGTTGACACGTCAGCTTTTTGAGGATTTTAGAGCTCCTCCTTCATTTTAGGAATGAGGGTATTTTGGATAAAAATCGGTTCTGACAAACAAAATTTATTGATTCTTTTCTCACGAACAAGGATCGAACTCTCAACCTCATGGTTAAGAGACAAAGTGAACAACCAACAATGCCACACCTAATGATTGGAGTAGTTTACTATTTAATCAAAGAAAAGTTGCAGTGTTTTCAACGTAACAACAAGAAAGCATAACTATAATGCTTTTGTTTATTATAGCCCAACAATTGATAACAAATTTATAATTTTTTACCAACATATGAATTAAATGATTATATATTAAAAAGTAGAAATAAAAAGTAGAAAAAAGTATATATTAAAAAGTAGAAATAAAAAGTAGAAAAAATTCAACCACACTTCTAAGTAATCTAAATAAAAATTATTTTCCGGTAAACTATTAACACAAAAAATCGGCCAATGGGCCGCTGATAATCTAGTATTAAAAAGTAGAAAAATTTAACCACACTTTTAAGTAATCTAAATAAAAATAAAAATAAAATTATTTTTGGTAAAATATTAACACAAAAAAATCGGCAAATGGGTTGCTGATAATCTAGTAATACTAAATAAGTATTATTAAGTGTGAGTTTTTGTGGAAGATTCTAAAATGTGCATGCGACAATGATTAATCAAGTAAGGAAGCAATTATCAACACTGGTTTTAGCTCTAAATCCATTGGCTGCAACTAGAGTTTGCTGATTCCTCATCACATGGGGTTTTTTGTTTTGTTCTTCATATAAAATAATAAAATAATAAAATAATAAAATCCATATGATATGTATAATTATTTAATGAATATAGAATAATATTTTAGTATGGGAGTTAGAAGTGGTTATACCTATTAAAAGATCCTCACTTCACATGGCATCCCACATGCACACACCTCTCCACTTGGTTTCTTTTCCTTACAAATTTCTATTTGCATTATGGACTCAACGCACAAAATGTTGAATTTTTTTTTGGACGAATCATAATCATAATAGGGGATTTTAATTAATTATACTTGAATATGTAATTAATTATAGTGAATGATAACACATGAATCTGAACATGCATAATCTGCTATACATGTATAATGATAATATGATGTTGTATGTCATTTAGCTTAATGTCACTTAGCTTAATGCCATTTTTTCTATATCATGAAGTGAAATGGTATAGATCATGTCATAAATCTTGAAATTAATAAGTTAAAATTCAGTGATAAATTCATGAAAAAAACGATGTGAAAAGTTGTGATAAATTTTATTGTTGAATCATTTATATACATGATTAAATCAGCACGATAAATTTCTCACTTTTCTATTATTTTTAAAACTAATTAATCATTATTGTCAACCACTGCAATTATTTGTAACTGTTTTCTAAAAGGGAAGATACTTTTTATAACCAACACAAAAAATAATTGCAAATAATGTAATCCCTGACCGGCTGACCGGTCGGCCCGAAAACCCATATCCGCAAAATAGAGAATAAGTTGATGGTTTTGATCACAAAGACAGAAGGATATATCATATAATTCAAATCAGTAATCATTTTGTTCTTCATCAATTATATCCTCAAGAATAATTGGCAACTAGTTAACTAATTATGGACCTCAGCCATTACCACCAATAAGAACCCATCATTAGTGTGAGACACACAAAAAAAAAAAAAAAAAAGTTTGGAAGTAAACTAATTGGGTTTTCAACGTTTCTACCAACTCTAGTTAACAATCCACTGGTTGCATAGTATTTGTATAACATACTTATTTTAGTGCCCATCACGGCATGAAAATGCAGTAGCAAATAGTTGATGTTTGTTACGGTAATCATTATTTCATATAGTGATTTGTTATAGCAAATACTAAAGATTAGGTCTCAAGTTCAGAGCTACAATCAGAAACTAAAAAACTGGGATTTACACTTGTAACTGAAAACCAAAAGAAACAATATCAGCTGGCAAAATGGAGCTACCCAAATCTTGATAAACAATGTCTTTCATGATTAGCTTAGCCAGATCAACAACAGTGGTGGAAGAACTACCATGAACACGAGCACATCTCTCTTCCCATAGTCCTGCTACCATAGTCGTCCAAACCGCTCTACTTACAACCCCCTTTATTGTCTTTGGCTTAGCCATGGTGTCGAATAAAGTGATATAAATTGTCGGCAACCGTGGGTCGCGGCCATGTACCAAATGCTCGGCGGCAAGGCAATCAAGTTCAATCTCAAAACTGGGATGGAAATGGACTTGGACCCACTAGCTATAATGAGCTAGGAACCCGAAGTATCAAGTCGTATGGTGCCACGAAGTCAAGGGTGGTGACCTTGAGCCACGATAAACCAACCTAAGAGCTATGCAACAACGAGCAAAAGCTAGAAGAAACAAAGAATAAATTTCTTAAATCAATTTATTAATCAAGGGGGTTCTGTCTCATAACGTGTACAAAGAGGTCCTATATATAGGGTTAGGGTCGGCCAACGGCTTCCCCGTTTTCTTGTACGAAACTACTTCTAAAAACATTAAAATAATGAAATACTATCCGAACAAATGAAAAATAATTTGACTCCTAAAAGGGGGAAACTGCGAAAAGTCTTCAATAGAATCTTAATCTGACGCCCGACATTGACAGCTCAATGCTTGACTTTCCCACTCCTATTCTAATAAGAAAAATCGAGGTTCTCCTTCCGCATCTCAACACAAGCAAGATCAGTTGGAATCCCCCATCTGATCAGCCTATCAGTTGCCAGAAGCCCCAAAATAGCTAGCCAAGACAGAAAGTTGTTACGAGTTTGCATTTGAGTTCATATTTTTTGTATGTGAGTTTAAATTTTTTAGGTAGATATTTATACCTTAAAATTCTGATTTGAAATTAATAGTATAATTAATGTATCATTATAAATTAGGACACATTGATTAATTATGCAAATGAGAATCATGATTTTATTTTGTTGCATTACTATTTAATTATTTGGATTTGCAACTAATTTATTCGATGACCAAATCATTTGTTTGGTCATTCTCACATAAACAATCTTTCGAGTATATTAATTGTGTTATTTTTTTCATATTTCATGAACAAATTCCTCTATATTATTTATAAAATATTTACTATAGAGTAATTTTATAATCTCATTAAAGGTTGACCCTATAAAAAGTGTAAAATAGTACACTGTAATAATAGATAAACTGATAAAGGTAGATCATAATTTTTTTCATCTCTTGTTGGGAGAGAGTTTTCACTACAAAAAAAAAAATATTTATAGAGGCAAATCGCATTGGCCTCTACAAGTCACTTTTTTCCCCTCCATAAAGTTTTAGAGGCAGATAACATATCTGTCATTATGAGGAAAAGTAATCAGAATCTTGGTCCACCAGACCAATTGCATCACAGGAGCCAGATAAAACGCTGAAAAGAGTGCTCCATGGTCTCTTACCCAAACTCCCTACCAGCAATAACCCACTTCGTCTCTATTCTCTACTGCGTTAGTCTTTGTCGTATCAAACTGCCACAATAATCCTTCATCTCCAACTAACCATCATAAACTCCACAACTTCAACTAAATTAGCATTGAAATAGAGACCAGAGGTAAAACACCATGCATGTACGACTCCAATATCAAATGTATAAAAAGTCATCTTATTCCGATTGTACAGGAAAATCAAGTGGAGAACATCAATCCAAAAAATTCGCCAAGCGGAGAGAATGGGAATGCGAAAAATCAAGTGAATATAATTCATAAGTAAATGCAGTCAAAGCAACAGTGCCTGCCTGCCTGCTCTTATGTGTGGTTGTGTTTATGAGCATTGCTGGGAATACATACATACAAATATATAATATATGTAGCTAATTAATTAAGAGGTAACAGAAGGAAGTGTTTGATCGTTTATGGTCATAGTTTGGACTACTGCACATTGCGTTGTGTCTTGTCTTGACCTACCCTGTATTGTAAGTAAGTAATAATGTTTTCACAACATGTGGGTCGTCGTCTCTAAACTCTAAAGTCCAAAAGTATTATTAGAGTGCCCCGTGTATATTTTATTCAGCTACTCCTACTGTATTCATTTTTGTTGGGTTCGCCATGAATGCGGCATCCACCAACCTCTGGCCCCGCCCCACCTAGATACCTCTTCACTCTTTCCCTGTAATATGTCCTATTATTAGCAACTGGAATAAAATTACTCATAATCAACAGTTTAGCTTGGTATCTGAGTATGTCCAACTAGTAATTAATCTTGGACAGCCGTGAACATGAACTAACACACTACTTAACCTTAAACCCACCACAAAACCTTCTTTCCGAGCATCTCATCTGGTGTCTCCTGTCATGAACCGTTGCATCCAATAACTCGAGTTATTGGGAGAGGGTTCTGAATGGATCTTATAGTGTTTACTAACATCTCCCACAGATCCAACTTTGCAACCATCTCTCTATCTGCCATTCGGGCTCTATCTTGTTAGGATTGACATAGTATATATATGATATTATCCGTTCTTGGTCAAGGCTGCATATATTTATTTTATGTGTTTCTTTTCAAAAAGCGTCATACTAGTGTAACTGATTGACTCATTTACGTTAGAAAAAATCTAACCCAGATTATGGATTTAGTAATTCAACTGTTATCCCAACTTCAACCGTATCTAGCTACTATTATCGAATCCATTCAGCCAGAATGAAGCATTGTGTATGTTAGATAAGTAGCAAGGAATGACTTACTCAATCTGGCAACCTTTTATTTCTAGAGTGATCTAGTCGGCAGACAGAGTAACAGATGATGGAGAGCCTCAAAATAATTAATCAAATGGTGATAGATATAAACATAACGAACAATAGAATTAAATAATAGAAAAGCTATATTTGGATAAAGATGTTGACTCTCCCATTAATAGACGGTTGGATCAATTTTCAAGTCCCTTTGGGAAATGCTGATTAATCCCCTCCCATGCATTTCCTCGACAGCGAGAGCTATCCACATTCCACTCCTCTCGGATACCATACACGCTACCGGAAACTCGGAAACCTGTGGCCGCCAATTTTTTATTTTTAATTTTGCTTATAAGCTTGACCTAAACTCATAATAATATCATATCTTTCATTCACGTAGACCTCATAACCTTGTAGGGCCCCACCACGTGCAAATGCATGGCCGAGCTACGGAGCGACCACGACACTATTATTACTATTAGACGGAAAAGACATGAAGCCAGGTGCTCTTTTGTGGGCTTTGCTTCCTGTGATTCTCGTATCCATATGGGCCCCTAATTGGTCCAATGTCTTTTATGGGCCATTCCTCGTCCAGTTTCTGGCCTACCATTATACTCCATTTCCTGCCCTTTTATTAGGATTAAATACATATAATTAGTCAGACATAACAATTTCGTGCCCATGTCGGGTGCATAACTGCCATTGAGCTGCGAATCAAATCTACCCACAACCTGAAATTGAGCTAACCCTTATGATCGATTACTTGCTCCACAAGAAGCTATCACTTCGAACAAACCAAATCATTCATGGCAAAACGGAAACTGGTGAGGTTAATGGATTATGGATTGTAATTGTCTCGAATCAGTATTAGTTAGCGCCATATTGGATGGTGAATTTCTCGTCTCAAAATTCAAATCCTTACAAGTAAGCAAAAGGATTTAAATCCCAGAGTCACTACACCTATACATGTGACCAATTTGCTTCACCATCTCATCTCGCCTTCGTACTACATAAGTTACATCGTGTCAAGCTTACCATAACTCTCACACAAGCGAGGACCATACGGTCTATTTCTGTGTGTAGTGAACTCTTTTTTCAGTTGGATTTCATCTCGATGTCGTCAGTTTCCTTTGAAGTAGATTCGGCTATATCATTGGGGAGGAGGCCAATGAATGGTAGAGGCAATAGCGAGCTGAGATTGCAGAGGATTACCAGTGCTGCCAAGTTGTCGAAACTGTCCCTTGTTACTCCGAAAACCTGGGTTAGGAAAGCGCCAATCAGCCCTCCCAAGACACTTCCTCCATTTGATACGGACATGAGAGTTGCAAACAGTGTTGCTTCCATTCCTTCTGGACATAGTTTTGCAGCTAGCACCAGAACAGGCATGAAAGAAGCCTACCAGAGACACAAAGATGAGAACTAGTTTTGTTAGTTCTGCAGGGAGATGAATGGTTTTATTTAATGCTCCATGGAAGTTATGTGAGGGGACAATGGAGGAAAAAGGAGTACACTTTGTTACCTGACCGAGGACTGTTAGAATTAGGGAATCTCCGATTGCAAACCACTCATCACTGATGCCCAATTTCCTATTGAACCCAGTTACAAGAAGCACCTGGAACAAACAACTGTCAGCAATACAGAAAAGGAATCAAGATCTTGCACAGGTAATTCCAGATCGACATACGAACTATAATCGTCACCTGAGTCATTCCAAGAGCTGAACCAAATATGGTTGTTCCGAGGAATATCTTACGGAAGCTGACGTTCTTAAGAAATCCATTGTATAGTCCAACCCCAGCCAATGAAGCAACTGACGTAACAAGCTTCACACGCCCAAGGAATTCCGGTGTAAAACCAAGTTTGTTTGTGCTGAAAGTAGAAACAATCGTGTTGAAGTTGTAGCTTTCTCAATAGGTAATAGAAAGAATTAAGGGGACTGAACAAAGAGTGATGGATCATGACCATAGCCATATACTGCACATACGTGAAGTAAAACATGGCCGAGTCCGAATGTGGTGTTGACTGCCACAGGAAGATAAACAATGTGGGCAGAAATACATTGGGTTGCTTAACAGCACCCCATAACTGAATAACATGATGCTTTGAGTTTTCCAGAAACCCAGGATCAGCAAGAGTTAGATTATTTCCCCGAGAAGAAACATGTACAGGTTTCTCTTTCACAAGGACAGCAACAGCAGACGTTATTAATGGTAGCAGAGCCGTGACGCCAAAAACAAACCTGAAACAACAGACCTCGACATGGAAAATGAGTGAACTGAATGTTTGTAAAGGAGGAAACTAGACAGAAACTCATCAAACAAACCAACTACCTTACACCATAAGCATCCACCAGTGAACCACTAAAGTAGGAGCTAACAATTCCCCCAAAAGCTGAAGAACCCCAACATAAGGACTGAAGAGATCCTGATGTGCTTTGTGACTCACCACGAGCTCTCTCTACGACCATGGAATCCACAACCTGCAAAGCAATAGCCATTATCAGGATGATTCAGAATCAAAACTACACAGCCATCTATTAAGTATATCATTCTACTGATTCGTGAGCTGAATCTTTGACCATACCACTATGCTAGGCCACAAGCATGAAGACTAATATGAATATGAAATTCAGAAGAACTATGAGAAGACAACAAGCAGCATCAATACCGCACTCTATCAATTAGGTAGCTAGCAGCCTAGCACCATTAACTCTGTCAAATTAGTATGACCACCTCAACCAAGCTCAAATCTTTTCAGTAAAGTAAAAGTGTCTAACTATAACATAGTGTTGATTCAGAAGTATTCAAAAAGTTCCCCAATTCATCATTGTCAGGATAAAAAGTTGAAGATACCTACAACATCAGAGAAAGCAACTGAAAGTGACCCAAGAAGTATACAGAGACAAGCGCCGTATTTGTCATCAACCAAAGTAGCCATCAAACTCCAAGAAAGTGCACCAAGTAGGCCTGAAAGGACCAAATACGACCTTCTTCGATAACCAAAAAGTGGAACAGAATCACTGAAACCACCAAAGAACCAACGTTAGGAATTAGTGGTATAGAAGATTAATTTCCCATACTGAGGAAGAGAGCAAGAAATTTCACCTGATAAATCCATAAAGAGGTTTAACAAGCCACGGTAATGCTGAGAAGCCGGATATCACAGCTGTCTAGCCAGCATATACATTGTCAGCGATAAAGAATAAAGTCACAGACTTGCTTGGTTCTACTGTTATATAAGCAGTCAATAAGACAAGTACCTCTGCAGGATCCAAATGCAGATCATCTTTCAAATAAAAACTGACAGCAAGCCTGGAAAGCCCAAGAACACCTTGGACAAAGTACACCATTGCAACTGCAATATTATCCGGAGACAACTCCACCCCAAAGCATTTGATTCTGCTGCCATTATACACACTCTTACGGGGAACATTCTTGCTGGTGGAAGTTGCATCTAACTCGGGATCTGTAGTTAGAATTTCCCCTTTACCAGAACCTAGAAATGCACCCAAAGCAATTAATCATCATATTAAGGGCATGTCCCCAGTGCATTTCCCTTGAGAATAAATATAATTCAACCATTTCCGGATAATCCAAGCTCAGAAATCAAACTGAAAGTAAAGACGGCCCCATGATGTCTCACCTCCTAAGGAAACAATAAAGTAATCAGAAACAGAGAAAGGAAACATACTATTTATAGAATTGAGAAAAGGGTCGTCGCTTTTATCGCGGCGATGAGCTGGAGTGGTCATAGGAATGGAAGACATGTCCTGCTTCTCGGGAGGTCTCCGGCGCGCCCTCCGTCGAGTTTGCCGTAGAGCAATTACAGAGAGAGGCCTAGAATGAGTGCGGAAGCGATAACAGGAGGAGGAAGCAGAGGTAGAAGGAAAAGACGAATTTAGCAAGGATGGTGAAGGTAAGATCGAGATTGCTGAAAGAGTTGTAAAAGAAGAAGAAGAAGAAGCCATTAAAATTAAAATTTCCCAATTATATCCGAAAATAAAAATAAAAACAGACAAACAAAAGTTATTTTAATCGATCGTCTTCTTCATTTTTCATTTTGAGAAAAATGGAGAACTCACTTGTTGCGCGCTTTCCTCTTGCTCTGTGAGAGACACGTGGCGCATTAGAGAGCAGGAATCTTATCCGGGCTGAAACTAGCCCAGTAAGCCCATGAGCCCAATTAGTGACCTTTCGGGCCCTTATTGTCAGGCCCGTGAACGAATATCATCTTCTGCAAATATTTTTGACGTAACTATGAGATTGAAGCTTTGGGACATTCTCAATTCATTTCTTTAAATTTTTCGACTAACCTTTTGCAATAATTGAGAATACACACGGACTAGTAATTAAATTATTTTATTGAACCGTTGAATTACAGGTAAAATTATGTTGAAACAGTAAGATAACAATAAGGTTGAAATTACAGCTTGGTTGAGTAGCTTAACAACCCAGGTATCTAATACATTAGGTCGCATCAACTGATCCGCTGCCGAGAATTTACAACAAAGTATTCTGACGCTTCATTTAAGAGTGACCCCGAAACGTAGGTATAGACATCATCGTCAAGAATGATAATTGACAGCCGGGTAGAGAATATCCCTTATTGTAATCCTTTATTGGCTGAGGCCTGTCGACTGCACTACTTTGGCTTCCTCCTTTCAGGAAAGGGTTTGCAATATATCTGACTGCAAAACCCTGGTTGAAGCTCTCTCAAAGAATCACTTTGAATGGCCTACCGTGTGCAGCGCAACCATTCATTTTATCCGTGAGACCATGAATTGGCGTGGATGTCATATCGTGTTCGGACCGAGGAATGAACTTAAAGAAGCTGATTGGCTTGCCCGAAGCTCATGCAACAACACCTTTCCAAAAGACTGGCGTTCAGTGATTGACCTCTAGATTTTGTCTTCTCTTTTTGGCTCTTGTTTCCATTGTAGGCCTTTTGTTTGCTGCTTCTCCTTGAGATCTCTTTTAGATATTCTTGCTTTTGATTGTTACGGCTTTGGCCTGATTAATGATATCAGACACAGTGGGGCATCTAAATCTTATTGTCCCTTACCAACCTCAAGTTGAAAGACAGAACAGTATGCATCCAACACAGCTGCAAGAGTCTTAGATATTTATCTGATCGAGTGTCTAGTCAGCAGCGAACCCTATACCTTATTGTCGTCTCAGATGAACTAGCAAATTGTTAGCCAAAAGAAACTGGAGATCAGATTTGCAGATTCAGCAATCCAAACTACAGAAGTGGAAGTCTTGGCTAATAACCTGTACAACCTTTGCACGCACAAATACAAAAATATTTCACTATAAAGTACAACATTTTATGTGTTTGTGTCCTGATTTACTACCATGGTTCTGGAGGAGGTACTCCATCTTCATGACTAAGAACAAAGGAACCATCTGCTGCCCAAAACTCCGTCTTCTCTCTATTGCCCCAAAACTCAACGTCTTCAATGGACTCGACATCAAAATCTTCAAGGTCTGAGTCCTCAAAAATATTATCAAAACCGTCATCATATTCATCATCCATGTGCTGAAATCTATCACTGCCAATATCATTAGAAACTCCAGCAACACCTCTGTTCATCGCAGCCTTGCGCCTCTCTTGTCTCATTCTTTTCGATTCCCTCACCAAATGCATCAACTTATCTTTGATTACCGAAGTATCATCTTTCACAAATAGTTTACCTTTCTCATTGAAACCCTCGACAAGGAAAACAGAATGCCTTACACCCTTCAAGCTAACGTAGAACATCTCCGGGTGGCGTAAAATCATATCCTTCAACTTGTTCGGTAGCCCGAATTCCTTCCTGAAATGCGTCAAGTGATCTATTAAAGTCCTCTTCTCAACTGTCAATCCCAGCACCTCCCTCACCAGAGCACATGCCCTCTTCTCAGCTGCCAAGGATTCTTTACTCAACTCTTCTATTGCGGTGTTGTAAGGACACACATACGGAAGCTCCGAAAACTTGATCAGGAAACCCTCGTGACGCCTCTTCAAATTCAACCCTTTCTGAGCTGCAATCTCTTGAATTTCAAAGGCCTGTCCACTATCAGTTCACGAGAAACAACATGAGCAGGTATAGGAACAGCTAACTGCTCATCCCACGACACAAGCTCCAGCACAAGACCATAGGAGGTCTCCACAATCTTGAACTTATCCGGGTGGTCATTGCAGAGGCGAGACCGGAAGTTTGGAGGGAGGCCAAGATCAGGAGCAAGGTGAACTAATTTAGTAAGAAGCAGGCTGCGATGAGAAGCAAGCATCAAAAGCTTCTGGAGTTTCTGGGCCAGTTTGATGGAAATGGCAGATTGGAGCTCGGATTCTTCAGCAGAAAGGGCTTCTGCTGCTGGGGTTAAACGAACACACATCTGATAGTAGGGCTTTGTGGCATTGAATGGAGAAGGTGGTGTTGGCATAGCAAAGCACTCGAATAAAGAAGGGTATCTATGAATCATGCTTCTAATGGAGCGCCGGTCAGGAGACAAAGGTAAGAACGGCATTTGGCTAGGATGTGTAGCGGGAGATAGTGTTTAGGCTTGGATAAGAGTAGGGTTCTGAGTTTAAGAACAAAACGGATACTGTTCTGCTTCACAACTAGCTTGTCAAGTGGACGGCTTCGAACAATTTTGGGAGCCGCACAGGAAACGGAAACCAACGGATTGATCTTTTTCTTTGGTAACTGAATCCCTGATTTCCCAAGGGGAATCGGCGGCAGGAAACTAGAGTGCTTGAGGAAACAATCAGTTTGGGAATAGGAGGGAGTAAACAGTGTAACCGCCATTGACAGAAACCTTTCTACGAAATCAAACTCATCTTCAGTTCATAAACTTCCGGATTTGAAGAAAATGGGTTTCAAAGGTGCTGGATTATAAAATCCTCATGAGCCCCGCCGCCAAGCACATAGAGAGAATCGGGAGGAAACTTACCTTTAAGATTTGGAAAGGAGGATGTCAATAACTAAAGCAAGCTCGGCCAATTAGAGATATGGCGGCAGATGACTCCGGCCGACGGTGGAGAAATCGTGCTGATATTTTTAGAAGCTGAGAGCGGGATGATATTTTAGTTGTTGGGATTAAGATTATTAAGTATTAACTGATTAAGCTGCAAAAGTAAAGATATTAATGGGGAGCCCATGAATCATGATTTCCTTTTCTGTGGGCCGTTACTATGAAAAGGTGAATATCAAGTACGGCCCATTAAGGCCCGAATAAAATCCGAACTTTAAGCCCATCGTAGATAAATAGTCCACTAACGCTCCCTTAGTTATAGAAAGAACGTGTACAACAGAGATTGGCAGGCTGGAAGACCAAACTTTTATCCCATGTGATGCAAAATGTGTGGGGTTTTTTTTTGGGTTAGCAAAATGTATGGTTGCCAAGTTCAATTTGCAATAAGCTCGACCACATGTGTCGGGGAACTCTTTGTGGGAAAAGACACGAGATTTCTAAATTCTCTCCGGTGATTCTAATGGTAACAACATGGCACTAATGGGGAAGGATGTTAGGAGGAAGGTGGTCTCGGGATCAAACTCCTTGTGAGATGGTGAAGGCTAAGTGTGGTAGTTTCAACCCCCTGGACGTCTCAGCAGTTTGCGTCTTGGAGAGGGGTCGGCAGAGTGTATCAAGTGTTAGCCTCACACTACAAAAAAAAAAACTCCTTTTAGCGTCGGTTGAAACGTAGCAATTTAGCGTCTGTCGGTCAACAACCGACACTAAGAGGTTGACCTCGCGTTTTAGCGTCGGTTGATAGGTGACCGACGCTAAAATGGGACAAAGAGCCAACGCTATTTCCCAGTTTTGGTTCGATTTTTGGCTGACCGGACGGTTAAATTGACGTCGGCCAGCAGAAAGAGAATAGTGTCGGTCATAACCGACGCTAAAACGCGAAAAAATAGAGTCGGCTGACACGCGTTTTAGCGTCGGTCATCGACCGACGCTAAATGCCGAAAGTATAAATACCCCCAGCCCAGCGTCAACACTCATTATGCACCTCTCCCCACAGCTTCAAATCCTCTCAACTTCAATCCTCTTAAATCCTCTGAAATTGCCGGCATTCGAGCTAGGAGCTGCTGTGACGCTGTTCTGATCACCGTGCTTCCTTCACATCTCCTCTTGTGTATCGGTGTAAGTTATTTAATTTGTTAATTTCTAGATTGTAATTTAAATTCCGTTTATTTGGTAGAGAATTAGAATTGTATATGTTCTGATTATTAGGATTGTAGAGAATTAGAATTGTATATGTTGTGATTATTAGAATTGTAGTGAAATGAAATTGTTGTGACTCCTAGAATAGTATTGAATTGTAGATTGTATGTGTCATTAGCATTGTAGTGAATTGAAATAGTTATTCTGATTAGTTCTAATTGTATATGTTCTGATTATTTTCTCAGTGCCCGTATCGAGTAGTTGTTCTGTCTTCTGTCATTTTATCACTCACATTGGTGTAAGGTATGCATTTCTTAGCCTTTTTTTACACGTAAATTAATTGATTGTAATATGCATGATTAAACTAGTATAATAATATGTATGTTGCCAAGATTAATCTAATTCCTAGTAATATGTATGTTTTCACTATGATCAGTTATAATTTGTTTTTATGGTTTAATGCGAATAAAAGTATATGATTTGTGTGTTATGTGTTTTCAGTACGAATTATGTGGTAGTTATAATTTATTTTTAAAATGAGAGTAATTAGTAGAATTATTTGTTATTTGTAATTAATTGTTAGAATGTGATTAATTTTAGAATTCATTGGTTGAGTTAGGGTTTGTTTTTAAGTTAACTAAACTCAGTACCATATTGCTAGCTACTTCATGGTAATTTTGTACAAACAGTAGTTACTAGTGTATTATTTGCTATTACATGATTCCAAATTAATGTTATAACATCTTAGCATTTTACCTAAGTTAACTTATATATAAATTATGATCTCCACTACTTCCCTACACTAAATCAGGTATCTCCTAATGGATAAATCTTGGATTAACACCCCAAGATTATCACCGGAGTACATGACTGGCTTAGAAAGCTTTCTGGATTTTACTTTCTCCAACAACAACGACGGAGAGCAAATAGTATGTCCATGTCCAAAATGTGGATTCAAGAAGTGGTTGTGTAGAGATAATGTCTACGAGCATTTACTCCGCAAGCCATTTCCGCCAGGAATCGCGACATGGAGAGCGTCTCTATGGATCTTCTTCTAGGACTGCAGTGCATGGAAGTGATCATATTATATCACTTCGTCCAATGGTTAATGATGCTTTTGGTGTCGTTACTGAGGAGGTCCGCGAGACTACTACTGAAGTACTTGCTAATGAAGATGTTAATGAGGCAGGTCAAATGAATGAAGAAATTGCTATGAGCGAAGATAATAACACCAGCATCCCTGAGCCAATACAAGAGCCGGTTGATGATGACAATGTAAATTTGAGGGATTTACTAAAAGATGGAGGAACGGTACTATACGAAGGATGTAAGAAGTTCTCCAAATTATCTTTCATTCTGAGACTTTATCATATCAAGGGGATGCATAACATCAGCGATAAAGTAATATCAATGATCATTGAGTTGCTGCATGAAGCTTTTGAGTTTGCCAACATACCGCCAACAGGATATAGTGCAAATAAAATGATCAAACGGCTTGGGCTGGGATACACGAAAATTCATGCATGTGTGAACGATTGTATGTTGTACTGGGGTAATGACATAGATGAGACGAGTTGCAGGATTTGCAAGCAGTCTAGATACAAGGATGGTGGTGTTGATGATGACGTAGTTGATGGAAGCAAAGAGAAGAAACTTAAGGCATTGAAAATATATCGATATTTTCCAATAATTCCAAGGTTGCAAAGATTGTTCATATGCCCTAGAACAGCTGAGAGTATGGTGTGGCATTCTACAGAAAGAACTACTGATGGAATGTCGCGGCATCCACTAGATGGTCAAGCGTGGGTTGACTTTGACACTAGGTATCCTGAGTTTGCTTCAGATCCGAGAAATGTTAGGCTCGGCCTTGCTACTGACGGCTTTAATCCTTTTGGGAATATGAGCCTTAGTCATAGCACATGGCCAATTGTACTAATGCCATACAACACGCCTCCGTGGAAATGCATGAAGTCAACAGGTATGATATTGTCTGGTATCATTCCGGGAAAGAAAACTCCTGGAAATGATATCGATGTCTACCTACAACCTTTACTTGATGAGCTGAAAATGTTATGGGAAGGTGTAGAAGCATATGATTCAGTGAAGAAAGAATCATTCACGTTGAGGGCAGCGCTAATGTGGTCAATTAGTGATTTCCCTGGACTGAGTTTATTATCAGGGTGGAACACTTATACAGGACAGGCATGCCCCACTTGTAATCTAGACCAGGAGCCATTGCGTTTGGCGGGGAGTGGGAAGAACTGTTTCATAGGAAGTCGACGTTTCTTACCTGCAAAACATCCTTGGAGATTACAAAAATCCAAATTCAATGGTGATGTTGATTTAAGAGAGGCAACCAAACTCTTATCTAGCTCTGAAATTTTACAGCAGGTTGAGAACATCAATGTTACTTTTGGGAAGACGAAAGAGAGTGAACCGCCAAGGAAGAAAGCAAGAGGTGATGGAGGAAACAAAAAAAAGCAGAACAATGGAAGAAGAAGAGTTGTTTCTTTCAGTTACCTTATTGGGAGTTCAATAAGTTGCGACACAATTTGGATGTTATGCACATAGAGAAGAATGTGTGCGATAATATCCTGTACACTTTGATAAATGAGAAAGATCGAAGTAAGGATCACTTGAAAGCAAGGATGGATTTGAAACTGATGAAAATCAGAAGAGAGCTTTGGCCAAGACCAGATGGGAAAACTTGTCCAGCAGCTATATACACAATGGGTAAACGAGAAATTCAAACAATGCTCGAAACCTTGAAAGACATTGTTATACCAGATGGATATTCAAGCAACATATCTCGTTATGTTGATGTGGAGAACCGAAAGATATTAGGGTTGAAAACTCATGATTGTCATATATTAATGCATGAACTTCTACCATTGTCCATCCGGAATGTGTTGCCTGCACAGGTCTCATCTGTCTTAGTGGAATTTTGTTCATGCCTGAAGCAATTATGCTCGAAAGTGGTTCATGTTGATGGGTTGGATATGTTACAAGAACGCATTGTGGTAGCTCTATGTCGTTTGGAGATGATATTCCCCCCGTTTTTTTCACAGTAATGGTTCATCTAGTGGTCCATCTAGTTGAAGAAGTTAGACTTGGGGGACCAGTCTATTACCGTTGGATGTACCCTATAGAAAGGTACAATATAACAATCGGTTACATGCATTTGTTATGCATTTACTTTATTATTTTACTAATAACAAATTCCTTGTCGAAACCAGATTTCTTGGAAAGCTGAAATCTTTTGTCAGAAATCGATCCCAGCCAGAAGGTTCAATTGCAGAAGTTTGGATTTCTGAGGAGATTATTACATTTGTCTCCTTATACTACGAAGATGGAGTTGAAACTCGTTTCAACCGTGGGTCTCGACTCCATGATCAAGTGAGAGATGAATCCCTTGGCATATCCGAGTTCCCTTCAATTGGACGTCATGTTGGTGGCGAACACCCCTATAAGTTAAATGATATGGGATGGTTACAAGCACACCGACATGTCCTTATAGGGGCTAATGAAGTCAGTCCTTTCCTACAGTAAGTACATATACTAAACTGCACTTATGGTGTGACTATTATTCTATTTTAATTCTTCTCTATTGAATATGAACTTACTAGGGAGTTCCAAGCAATCACAAAACATCGATTACGAGGAAGATCAGCAGTTGAAGTTGAAAAAGCTGTACATAGAGACTTTGTGCAATGGTTTAGGAGTCGTGTAAGTATACTATGAGTTTCATTAACCTTTGCATGACGACAACTTCCAATCATCTAGTTTGTGATAGAGTATTATTTTTATTGTCATTTCACAGATACTAGATGATACCCAAGTAGTACATTCGAATAATCTAAGATTGTTGGCACGAGGACCTTCTCGACAAGCTTATCAGTATACTGGTTACGATATGAATGTTTATCGTTTCCATACAGTTAGTCGTGATAAGGGTCTCAGTACTCAGAATAGTGGTGTGTACGACAGCTATGAAACTCATAGTTATTCTAGCTCAGTGGACAATCGACCTCACACAAGCGAACTCGCGTACTATGGAAAGTTAGAAGACATACTTGCGCTGAATTATTATGGAGATTTTCGTGTGGTATTATTCAGGTGTAAATGGGCTAACACTCACAATCCAAGGTATGTGAAGAAAGATAGGTTGGGGTTCACACAACTTAATTTCTCACACTTGCTATACACGGGAAGTCGCTTAGATGACGAGCCATTTATTGAAGCAAAGGTGGCCTGAATGGTCTACTATGTGGAAGATAAGGTGGATAAGGGCTGGTGTATTCCTGTACATATCAAACCCAGAGATGTCTATGACATGGGTGATGAGGAAGGCAACTTAGTGCATGAGAGTGAGATGATTATGAATCCAGAGTTGTCTGATTTTGATAATTCCACTGATCTACCCCTAGCCAGGCCTGGAATTGCAGAGTTCGATGATTAACTAGTGTTTGGTAAAATTATTTTGATCTAAGTGTTATTGTTCTATATTCAATACTCGAATGTTTGACATAAATATTTGGATTTGGATTTGCGGATATGGCTCCTCGTTCAGGTCCTTGGATGATAGAGCTCATCGATCCAGCAGGAGTTAGGACTCAGGAGCCTATGGCTAGTAGCCAGATTTTGAGCCTTCGTGATGGCAAGAAGGTCATCATGCCTTGGGGGCCTCTAGGGCCTACGGCTGCGGGCTCCACCGCTCTGTTGGGCCAGTTCACGGGTTTGCTGGGTAATGACCAGAACCTCATCCCACTACAGTATGAGGAGTGGCCCAACGTGACGGAGGGAGAGAAGAATGATTTGAAGGCTACTGTGTTTGTAAGTATTCAAATATGAAATTCATTCTTGTGTTATGTAAATTTAATATTAAGTACTAATTTATAATCATTGAATTTGATGCAGCGTTGTATCGTGATTTAGCCACTAGAGCTGACAGACGCTGCACATAAGTACATCATGGAGGATATTGGCAGGAAGTGGAAGGACTGCAAAACCCGCCTTTGGAGAAGTTATGTGGTTAACACACACAAGAATAAATTGAAGAAGGAAGCTGAAGAAGCGGGACAGGACTTCGACTGGGATGAGTTTGTGGAGATCCCTAGGGCGTGGGCAATAGAATACAAGCCGGGCAGGATCTCTGCGCCTATGTGGGCACAGTTTGTGGATATCAGACTGAGACCTGATATGGTGGTAAGTCGATTACAAATTAAGCATTATGTGAATATATTATATCAACGTACATCATTTAAATGAATAACATTTTGTAGGCGAGATCTCGCAAGAATTCAGTCGCCCAGAGGACTTACACCTCACCCCACACTGGAGGGTCAAAGAAGTTGCGAGTTAGAGGACTGGAGTTGGTAATAATTCAGTTCAAATTGCTAATAATTTTTTGTGTATTAGTACCTTTTAGAAAGTGTATTCATATTGTTTAGTTCGTACACTTGTAGGCAGCTGAAAGGGGAGGAAATGCGCCCAGTAGAGGTGAGTTGTATGCTATCACTCACACAAAGAAGGATCAGACTTACACTGATCCTAATGTGGTAAGTACTTGATCACCTATTACAATCTAACAAAATAATCTCCAATAGTGTCTATTTAATTAACTTTGGTTTGTGAAACCCATTTGTGTCATCAATGTGCAGCCTCGGATTCTGGAGCTGACCCGTGATCCCACAGTCCCGACATTTCCTTCTGCGAACGATGCACTCGGACTTGTCAATCCGAAGGAGCACAATGGTAGAGTTCGCGGTATGGGAACTGGCGTGACTCCCTCCCAGGTAATGTAATGTAGTATATGATATATGTAAATTTAAAATAGTCAAATTCTAATTATTTGTTGTCTTTGTCTATTCAGGTTAATATGAGTAGGAGACGTGGTGGAGCAGCCGGTGGATCGAGTCAGGGTAGTAGTTCAGCTACTACCACTCACGTCTTCAGCCATTGTCCCGCCGAGGATCGAGTGAGGGTGTTGGAGGCAGAGGTCCAGCGCTTGAGCCATCTGGAGGAGGAGGTTCAGCGGCTCAGCCAGTTGGTGGGTTCATCTTCTAAGGGAAAAGGGAGTATGCCCCCAGATATGGATGCCCAGGACATGGACTCGTACGATGACGAGGAGGATGAGTAGGTAGCATGTGTTTTAGGTGTTTTAGGGGGATGTTTAAGGTGCATGTGTTAGAACAATGTTTTAGTAGAATGTTTTAGGAGGATGTTTTCGACATTTATAGAACAATGTTTATTCAGTATGTTTATTGATTGGAAAAGTGAATTGTGAAAATGAAATTGATGTATGCAGGGAAATTTATGCAGGTATTGGCACTAGAAGAGTATGAGAAAATGAAAAAATTAAGCAGAATTCTGCCCACTGGAACCTCTAATAGCGTCGGTCACAACCGACGCTAAATGCTACTGCAGGTCAATGCGTGGTTGACCAGACACCCGCGTTTTAGTGTCGGTCTAGCAATTTAGCGTCGGTCAGACGTATCGACCGACGCTATTTGCTAACCACTGAGTCGGTTGGTGGTTCGACTGAAATACTATAGGTCGGTTGGCACGCGTTTTAGCGTCGGTTGACCAAACGACCGAAGTTAAAGTTTAGCGTCACCAAATATGGCGTCGGTTTTGCCGATCGACGCTATTTATTTTGGCGTCGATCATGACCGACGCTAAAACGCGTATATGACCGACGCCAAACAGCTATTTTTTTGTAGTGTCAAGCTTCGTTTCGAGGGGGGCAATGGAGAAGACATTTGCAATTGGGATGATAGGTGGGTTGGGGGAGTGGACTTACGAGAGAGAGCGAAAATATCGTCTCTAAGCAGTAGGGATCTAAAAGTGGCCAACCTAGTGGCAGTTGGGAGACAAAGTTGTGGGCCTAATGACATAGTGGAAGAAATCCTCTGAATCCCCCTTGCGTAGCCATGGAACCTCAAACTATTACAGGATTTGGGACATCTCATATAATGACATGTATCAGGTCAAAATCCACCTACTAGAAACTCTATTCCAGTAGTCATACTCACGAGCCAGAGGAGGATTGTTGGAAGATCATTTGGCACCTCCAGATTCCTCATAGAATTTGTTGGATGTTGTGGTTGCATTTGCATAACAGCTCTCCAACCTTTGAAATGTTCGATCATAGACATGTGTCGGTGGCTAATGGTTCCACAAAATGCAACTTGGAACCAAAATCTTGGATCCATGCCCTCCGAGATTGTCTAAGGATCGGAGATATATGGAACGATATCGTTCCCGCATCATTTACAGACTTCTTCACCTTGGGAGGACGGGATTAGTTAATAGAGAATCTTACGAACTTCAGAAGCAAAAGGGCATGGACATTGAGTGTGTAAGTTGGCTCACTGCAATCATGGTACCGTAAATTGCAAAAAAAAAATCAAAGCAAGCAATCATGCATAGACACAAGGACTAATCCGAGTCAATCGACTTCATGATTTGTCCTTAAGAATTGTTATTCCCCTCTACATCACCCCAAGGTAAACAAAATCAGTTCTCCCAGGATAAAACGGATTTACCTCACAAGCATAGCGGTGCTTCAAACGCAAGTGACCGACGAACACAATGAAGGGCGCAAACCACACGACTCGATTTCAATTTCTTTGAAAGAGTGAATGAAGAAATCTGTTTTGTGCAGAAATGAGTTTAGAGAAGGGAAAAATCCAGTGAGTGGAAACTACAGGGATTGGTTTGTATTTATAGTAAATGAAGGGGTGCCTTTTGAACAGACACAACTGTTCAGGTGGCAGTTGGGCAGTTGACCAGTTTGAACCGAACAAACATGTCAGTTCGCGCCTGAACTGATTTAAAACTTGATTCTGGTTTAGATTTGAACCGCAGATATTAGATGACTTTTCTGTCAAACCAAATCGGTCGGGTAGAAAAGGAGTTTAATCAATCATATCTTTTGACCAAATCCGAGTCTGAGTCTGAGTCTGAGGCGAGGCGACGACGATGACCCATCACCACCTCAACCCTTTTACCAAACTTAGTAGGCTTGAACTCTTTTATCTAACTCCACTTTCCAATCAATTAGCTATGTGGTATTAAATACCCCTTTGCTCACCTTCATTCACAACTCAAATCCCCAACACCTCCGGAAACAGAGGAACAAGAACGTCCATGGGGATCAGCCTTGGCCAGAGGTTACTCTTTGGAAAATGGCTCGAAGTCTTAAAGTATCATATTTGCGTAATTATTAGTTTAGATTTCCTCCACAATCTCGGCTACATTGATGTTAGTTTATATTCTTTCCTATTGTAAATCAATCTCTTGTAATCACACTTTAATACTTATACTCTTATGGGATAATAGGCTGGGAGGCCCCTGTACTATTGAAAGATAACAAACAGGCCCCCTTACTATTAATTGCACCAAACAGGCCCCTCTACTTAGAACATACAACAAACAAGCCCTTCTATTACAAATATGACAAACGGCGTTGCTGAATTGTTGACACAGTTGAACGTCACCTACCCATTGGTTTTTAGAGTATACACGTCAGCCGATTGGAATGTCAGGAAACCTAAACGGCTCCGTTTTGACTTAGGGTTATTAGCAATAGAAAATCCAAATAGTAAAAAATGACGACGTTTAGGGTTGCTGACATTCCAATCGGCTGACGTGTAAACTCTAACAACCTACGGGTCAGTGACGTGTCAACTATGTCAACAATTCAGCAACGTCGTTTGTCACATTTGTAACGGGATGGCTTGTTTGTTATATGTTCTAAGTAGAGGGGCTTGTTTGGTGTAATTAATAATAGGAGGGCCTGTTTGTTATCTTTCAATAGTATAGGGGCCTCCCGGCCTATTATCCCTACTCTTATCAAAGATTACATTTTCTAGAAGGAATTGGACCCAATTCCATACACACACCCAATTCTGTTGAATATGTTTTCTGGAAGCAAGAATATATATGTCCAATTTTGTCGAAATGAGGGTGCAATTTTAAATAATTTCAAATGCAAAATTCTGTTTCGATTCGGACGAGATTATCAACTTTAGTAGAATTGGATTTGAATATGAATTCAGGCGAAATGAAATTCGTAATTTCATACCAAATTGGATCTCTAGAAGCAGAAAATGTGGCCTAAATTTCATTAGCATTATCAAGTCCCCATAATTCCAATTTCATGTTGAGAAATGACTCATTTTTAAGTAATATCATATAATTCTTTTTATCAAAATAGCACAAATTATCCAACTACCCCATGTGCAAATTTTTGGTTTTATTATTATTTTTAGTTGTAAGTGCTTTTAGGGTTTAAGGTTAGATTTTAGGTATTTAGGGAATAAGAATCTATGTATTAAATATTGATATCACATGTTGATATCAACATGTGAATATGTACGGTGCATTATTTCGTTGTTAGATGGTAGAAATATGTTTAAAATGTGGTATCATCCGAAATTTAGAACTTTTTAAAAATAATTTTAATAGACTATAACTTACTCGTTATAATTTTGATTTGATTCTATCAAAATTCACATGATCATGGTGCAATTTATTTTCTGATGATATCTTATTTCACCCATAACAAAAATGCTAACAGATTTCAAGTTCGACCATTATATCTTAACTATATAAATAAACTTCAAGACGGGAGACGTTAATTGTTTTTTGGTAGAAAGGAGACGTTATTTCTAAATGAGTTGTTGGTGAAAAAATAACATAATGTCTTGATCAATCATGATTAGCAATTTATTGTTTTCCTTCCCCATTATTAATGGTCTAAAATCAATTTAACCTTGCCTTTCTAGGTGGAATAAGATAACCATACAAAAAAGGAAAGATTGTTGAGAAATGAAAAATTGCAGAGAAACGGGTGAAGATCAGAGAGAGAGAAAATGAATCACAAACAAAATTCACACAATTTATAGATAACAACCAACCATTAAAAGATGACCACAATGTCATGTTCATCCTTACTCTTGTATTCTAACAACACCAGGCCTAAGATGGATGTCACATAAAACGACGAGGTCCGGGTGGTTAAGAGGGAGGCCTCCTCATCACACTATTGATAACTCCATGCAAACCTAAAATCTCTTGCATCGGGTCTCAAATGATTCTGTCCTTCTCCTGGACAATGTTATCCTTCTCCCTATTCACTCGAATAAGTTGTTTGTCCTTCGCCCGAATGATTTCGTCTTTCTCCTTAATCATTGAGTCCACTGCCTCCCGCACATCCAGTCTTTCAAAATAACCACACTCCTTGTCCTACATATCAAAAAACTAAGTTAGAGGGTTTTGGAGAACTATAAAAATGCATGAAATAGAATTTGGGGCCTTGTTTTACCTCTCTCTCACGAGGGCAGCCGAAATAGCGTTCCAGGTCCCTCAGTCGAACGGATCTGGTTGCCCTTAAGTCGCACCAGCAGTTAACCACACTTGCCTCATACACGAACAAGTCCTCATCCGGCTTCTTCAACTTGTGCATTACCCTCTCAGTATCTGTCACTATAGAACAACAATAATTAGTACGAAGCATCTGCAAGACTAATTCGTTCAATGAATAAATAAGATGAGGTGAACAACACACGAATTTCACTTACTCTTACTATTGCGACTGGCAGAGCCATGGGTGAAGAACGACATATTCCGAGCTTGGTAGATGACGGCTGGCTGCTTGAAATTCTAAGTTTAGGGTTTGAGAGAGGTGTGGTGAAAACTGCATCTTGCGGGGGTATTTATACTACAAATGAGGGGGGTTAGGGTTTTTTCAGTCCCAGCCAGCGCATCGCCAGCTAGATAGCGCATAGCTGGCTGGGGATGAAGAAACCCTAACTGCAGACTGACGGAATAAATTTGGTGGGTGGCGCATCGCTACCTGTCTGGCGCATCGCTGGCTTCCAGTCAGATTGTGCTAGATATGGACATATTTACGCATTTGGCTACTGACGGTACATATTTTTTAAAATAGTGCTAGAAAATTCCAATTCCCTAAGATATTGTGGGTAACAGCAACAACATAAAGGCCAAGGGAACCCAAAACAGGGGTGCACTAAGTCCCGCACATCAATCACTAGAGAACGGTAAATCAATCCGTGTAATCGATAGGGCAGAAGACAACAACAAAATTGGTTAACACGAAGATCAATGATGGAAAGCGAGTTAGTAAGGGATAACAATATCGTTAGTAGACAGGATAACCGTGCATACACATCGAGTTATAGAAATGAGAGTGTTGTTGATCAATGAATGAAATGTGTTTAGAGTTTTAATTAATTAGCAGTTTGACATCTAGAAAATAGGGATCTCATTGGGATGAGATAAATAAATTAGTGTAATGCTGAAACCTTAGAGATATTGAAGGCCACCAACAACCATGGAGTTAATGGGATGCCTTCCTCAAGACGGCCCTGTCCTATTCAACTCAATAATTTCTTGTTTTGGGGACTGCCAACCCGGCCAATAGCTTATTAGCCAATAAGTAGCCTTGGATACAAACAAATCGAATCACATCACACTCAATAATCAAGGTAACAAGCACAAGTTCTTAAATTTTAAGTTATGTCAAACCTAGTCACTTCTTTTCGAAACCCCAACTCCGTTATTTTCAGTTATTTCATCTGTATTTTCATCATCCCGTTAATGCATTTTGACGGAATCTAATCTCATGGTTGACGTGGACCGATGTGGCGCATGTTTATTCCGGTGGTTGTCTACGTGGAACGCCACGTCATTCACTAAATAACCCAACCCTTTTGGGTAATTAAGTAAACATTGCATCATATGTGGTCCAAAACGCGTGCCACAAGGATGTCATAGCACTCTCACTAACAGTGTAATGGATTCATCATAAACGACGCCATCATTAACGGTCAACTAGATAGATTTGACACAATAATCAAAGATTTGACCTATTTTGTGTCACTAAAAAAGAAATAGGTAAATTTGACATAAACCGAAAAGATTTGTCTATATATTTGGCCTATATAAAATAATTATCATTGTAATTTGCATTAGGCCTAATAACTGTACACAGCATGAACTATGGGCTTATTACGAACCTATACACAACCTTTTTCGAATTACAAATATGTCACGACCTTATGAACCCATTTACCAAACTGGCATGCCGTCCAGTTTCGTGAAAAATTGTGACACATGGCTTAACGCCGTGTGCTGACTGTGCATAGGGCACATGTGGCATGACCACTTAAGACACGTCATAGGATGACTGTGCTGAATCATACAAATGGAGTTTTAAAATTTAAAGTCCCTCCCACTTCCCCAACCTTATCCTCACACTTCCCCACCCTCATTTTCTCTCCCCATTTCTCTCTCCCCCGGTTCCAGTCTTCTCTCTCCCTTAAACTTCATCTTCTTCCTCCAGCCGCGGCGTCGATTAGGAAGCCCTAGCATTGAAACAATGGTTTCGAATGCAACGAGCTCTAATTCGACCGGAGTCTCAAAGAGCGCTCGTGGAGCGAGGTGCAAACATCACTCTGTAGCAGTCGTCAATGTCGCCGGAACCCCCAATAATATGGGTCGTTCCTTCTATCGATGTCCGTATTGGAGAGATCGGAATGTTGACTGTGGCTTCTTCAGATGGGTGGATCAAACGCCGAAGGTGAAGGAAGAGGTGAACTCGTCGACTCTGCAGCACAGACAGTATAATCTGGAGGATAATGACGATGGTAGAGCTGCTGCCGGCGAGGCAATTTTGGAAGAAATTAGGACTATCAGACAAAGTGTTGCTGTATTGGAAACCCGGATTTCGTATGTAATTGTATGTTTGTGTGTAATGGTTGTATTCATCGGCTTTACGTTGAACAAATAAGAAATAAGAGATGAAGTTGTTTCCTTCATTAGATACATTGACACATACAATTCAAAAGCAGTATCAAGTCTTCATACAGAAACAAAATAAACCCTAAATAGCCACAAGCATATCAGTATTGGCTTACAATGCCTCACCACAAAATAATACCACCCAGGTACGTACAAAAGAACCCGCATCAGGGCTACAAACCATATGCACCACAACTAGTGTCAAGTTCCTCATACTGAGGACTGCATACCCTAATAAAAACACATCCTACATCCTACTACCAAATCCTCGATGGTCCCTCCCTTCATGGCGTCTGTGTTGGCTGGGTAGCTGGAGGTTGTGATCCTCCATATACGTCATCCACAACTCTGGCATCTAACCCACCCGGTGGCACCTGACATAAAACAGAAACCGAAATAAGCAGTAAAGAATATCGGATAGAGCTTACGTTGTTATGTGTCAATGTTAACATACGCACCCTGTAGTACATATTTCCAGTCGTCGGATTTGTGTACACTCCCACACCTTGCATTGCAGTCCTTAGCTCATTATTGAGCTGAACACGACTAGTGTTAGGATCGACCACACCCTACAAAAACCAGAACACTAACATCAAACCTTATAACCACTTCAATTATGTCAAGGATTAATTAGAACACTTACTTGGACGCCACGGTCACTACAAAAAAACAGGTATTTGGCGTCGGTCATACACGCGTTTTAGCGTCGGTCATGACCGACGCCAAAATAAATAGCGTCGGTCGGATAAAATGACGCCAGATTCGGTGACGCTAAATTTTAGCGTCGGTCATTTGGTCGACCGACGCTAAAACGCGCTCCAACCGATGCTATTTTGTTTCGGTCGAACCACCAATCGGGTCAGTACATAGCGTCGGTCGATACGTGTGACCGACGCTAAATTGGACAACCGACGCTAAACCGCGTGTGTCCGGTCAACCACGCGTTGACCTGTATTACAAGTTAGTGTCGGTTGTGACCGACGCTATTACAGGTCCAACCGACGATATTATAGGTCCCAGTGGGCAGAATTCTGCTTGCTTTTTTCGTTTTCTCATACTCTTCTAGTGCCAATACCTGCATAAATTACCCTGCATACAGCAATTCCATTTTCACAATCCCATTTTCACAATTCACTTTGCTAATCACTAAACATACTGTATATAAATGTCGAAAACATCGTCCTAAAACATTGTTCTAACACATGCACCTTAAACATCCTCCTAAAACATCTAAAAACACATGTTATCTACTCATCATCCTCCTCGTCATCGTACGAGTCCATGTCTGAGGGGGGCATACTCCCTTTTCCCTTAGAAGATGAACCCACCAACTGACTGAGCCGCTGAACCTCCTCCTCCAGATGGCTCAAGCGCTGAACCTCCCCCTCCAGATGGCTCAAGCGCTGGATCTCTGCCTCTAACACCCTCACTCGATCCTCGGCAGGACAATGGCCGAAGACGTGAGTGGTAGTAGCTGAACTACTACCCTGACTCGATCCACCGGCTGCTCCACCACGTCTCCTACTCATATTAACCTAAATAGATAAAGACAACAAATAATTAGAATTTGACTATTTTAAATTTACATATATCATATACTACATTACATTACCTGGGAGAGGGTCACGCCAGTTCCCATACCGCGAACTCTACCACTGTGCTCCTTCGGATAGACAAGTCCGAGTGCATCGTTCGCAGAAGGATATGTCGGGACTGTGGGATCCTGCACCAGCTCCAGAATCCAAGGCTGCACAGTGATGACACAAATGGGTTTCACAAACCAAAGTTAATTAAATAGACACTATTGGAGACTATTTTGTTAGATTGGAATAGGTGAACAAGTACTTACCACATTAGGATCAGTGTAAGTCTGATCCTTCTTTGTGTGAGTGATAGCATACAACTCACCTCTACTGGGCGCATTTCCTCCCCTTTCAGCTGCCTACAAGTGTACGAACTAAACAATATGAATACACTTTCTAAAACGTATTAATACACAAAAAATTATTGGAAAGTTGAACTGTATTATTACCAACTCCAGTCCTCTAACTCGCAACTTCTTTGACCCTCCAGTGTGGGGTGAGGTGTAAGTCCTCCGGGCGACTGAATTCTTGCGAGATCTCGCCTACAAAATGTTATTCATTTCAATGATGTACGTTGATATAATATAGGTGGCTTAATTTGTAAATGACTTACCACATTATCGGGTCTCAGCCTGATATCCACAAACTGTGCCCACATAGGCGGAGAGATCCTGCCCGGCTTGTGTTCTATTGCCCACGCCCTAGGGATCTCCACAAACTCATCCCAGTCGAAGTCCTGGCCCGCTTCTTCAGCTTCCTTTTTCAATTTGTCTTTATATGTGTTAACCACATAATTTCTCCAAAGGCGGGTTTTGCAGTCCTTCCACTTCCTGCCAATATCCTCCATGATGTACTTAGTCGCAGCGTCTGTCAACTCTGGTGGCTCAATCACGATACAACGCTGCATCAAATTCAATGATTGCGAATTAGTAATTATTATTAAATTTACATAAAACAAGAATGAATTTCATATTTGAATACTTACAAAAACAATAGCCTTCAAATCATTCTTCTCTCCCTCCGTCACGTTGGGCCACTCCTCATACTGTAGTGGGATGAGGTTCTGGTCATTACCTAGCAGACCCGTGAACTGGCCCAACAGAGCGGTGGGGCCCGAAGCCGTAGGCCCTAGAGGCCCCCAAGGCATGATGACCTTCTTGCCATCACGAAGGCTCAAAATCTGGCTACTAGCCATAGGCTCCTGAGTCCTAACTCCTGCTGGATCGATGAGCTCTACCAACCAAGGACCTGAACGAGGAGGCATATCTGCAAATCCAAATCCAAATATTTATGAAATAATAGTTCGAGTATTGAATATAGAACAATAACACTTAGCACAAAATAATTTTACCAAACACTAGTTAATCATCGAACTCTGCAATTCCAGGCCTGGCTAGGGGTAGATCAGTGGAATTATCAAAATCAGTCAACTCTGGATTCATAATCATCTCACTCTCATGCACTAAGTTGTCTTCCTCATCACCCATGTAGTAGACATCTCTGGGTTTGATATGTACAGGAATACACCAGCCCTTATCCACCTTATCTTCCACATAATAGACCATTCGAGCCATCTTTGCTTCAATAAATGGCTCGTCATCTAAGCGACTTCCCGTGTAGAGCAAGTGTGAGAAATTAAGTTGTGTGAACCCAACCTATCTTTCTTCACATACCTTGGATTGTGTGTGTTAGCCCATTTACACTTGAATAATACCACACGAAAATCTCCATAATAATTCAGCTCGAGTATGTCTTCTAACAATATCATACCTGTTGACTTCATGCATTCCCACGGAGGCGTGTTGTATGGCATTAGTACAATTGGCCATGTGTTGTGACTAAGGCTCATATTCCCAAAAGGATTAAAGCCGTCAGTAGCAAGGCCGAGCCTAACATTTCTCGGATCTGAAGCAAACTCAGGATACCTAGTGTCAAAGTCAACCCACGCTTGACCATCTCGTGGATGCCGCGACATTCCATCGGTAGTTCTTTCTGTAGAATGCCACACCATACTCTCAGCTGTTCTAGGGCACATGAACAATCTTTGCAACCTTGGAATTATTGGAAAGTATCGATATATTTTCAATGCCTTAAGTTTCTTCTATTTGCTTCCATCAACTACGTCATCATCAACACCACCATCCTTGTATCTAGGCTGCTTGCAAATCCTGCAACTCATCCCATCTATGTCATTACCCCAGTACAACATACAATCGTTCACACATACATGAATTTTCATGTATCCCAGCCCAAGTCGTTTGATCATTTTCTTTGCACTATATCCTGTTGGCGGTATGTTGGCAAACTCGAAAGCTTCATGCAGCAGCTCAATGATCATTGATATTGCTTTATCGCTGATTTTATGCATCCCCTTAATATGATAAAGTCTCAGAATGAAAGATAATTTGGAGAACATCTTACATCCTTCGTATAGTACTGTTTCTCCATCTTTTAGTAAATCCCTCAAATTTACATTGTCATCATCAACCGGCTCTTGTATTGGCTCAAGGATGCTAGTGTCATTATCTTCGCTCATAGGAATTTCTTCATTCAATTGACCTTCCTCATTAACATCTTCATTAACAAGTACTTCAGTAGTAGTCTCGCGGACCTCCTCAGTAACGACACCAAAAGCATCATTAACCATTGAACGAAGTGATCTATTATGATCACTTCCATGCACTATTGTACGTGCAGTCCTAGAAGAAGATCCATACAGACGCTCTCCGTGTCGCTCTCAATGTCGATCCAAAACAGTATATCCTGGCGGAAATGGCTTGCGGAGTAAATGCTCATACACATCATCTCTACACAACCACTTCTTGAATCCACATTTTGGACATGGACAGACTATTTGCTCTCCGTCGTTGTTGTTGGAGAAAGCAAAATTCAGAAAGCTTTCTAAGACAATCATGTACTCCGGTGATAATCTTGGGGTGTTAATCCAAGATTTATCCATTAGGAGATACCTGATTTAGTGTAGGGAATAGATTCTCAGTACTGGAGATCATAATCTATATATAAGTTAACTAAGGTAAAATGTTAAGATGTTTTAAGATTAATTTAGAATCATGTTGTAGCAAATAATATACTAGTAACTAGTGTTTGTACGAAATTACCATGAAGTAGCTAGCAATATGTTACTGAGTTTAGTTAACTTAAAAACAAACCATAACTCAACCAACCAATTCTAATATTAATCATATTCTATCAAATAATTAAAAATAACAAACAATTCTACTAATTAATCTCATTTTCAATATAAATTATAACTACCGCATAATTCATACAGAAAACACATAACACAGTAATCATATACTTTTACTCGCATTAAACCATGAAAGCAAATTATAACTGCTCATAGTGAAAACATACATATTACTAGGAATTAGATTAATTTTGACGACATACATATTACTATACAAGTTTAATCATTTTTATGAGACATGCATATTACAATCAATTAATTTACGTGTACAAAAAAAAGACAACAAATGCATACCTTACACCGGGGTGAGTGACAAAAAGGCAGAAGACAGAACCACGAGAAAAGCACTACTCGATACGGGCACTGAGAAAATAACCACACAACATGTATAATTAGAACTAATCATAATAACTATTTCAATCCACAACAATGCTAATGACACATACAATCTAGAAACTAAACGAAATTTAAATTACAATCCACAATTCAATACTATTCTAGGAGTCACAACAATTTCAATTCACTACAATTCTAATAATCACAAAGTATACAATTCTAATTCTCTACAATCCTAATAATCAGAACATATACAATTATATTTCTCTACAAAATAAACAACATTTAAATTACAATCTAAAAATTAAATAACTTCCACCGAAACACAGGAGGAAATGTCAAGGAAGCACGGTGATGAGAACAGCGTCACAGCAGCTCCTAGCTCGAATGCTGGCAATTTCAGAGGATTTGGGAGTTGAGAGAACTTTAAACTTTGGGGAGGAGCTGCACAATGATTTCTGCCGTCTGGGAGGGGTTTTTATATGCACGCGACCGACGCTAAAACGCGCTTCAGCCGACGCTAAATTACACGCGTTTTAGCGTCGGTCGTGACCGACGCTAAATTGCTTATTCTGACCGACGCTGAGGAAACCATCCGGTCAACCAAAAATTGAACCATGATCGGCTTATAGCGTCGGTCGACTATCAGCCGATGCTAAAACGCGAAGTCAACTTATTAGCGTCGGTCGTTGACCGACCGACGCTAAATTGCTACGTTTCAACCGACGTTAAATGCCGTTTTTTTGTAGTGGGTTACGGAGACAGCTCCTTGAATTGTGGCCAACATCCCCACAATTACCACAGGTTGGGGCCTTTCTCCTCCTATGCACTGCCGTGGAAGGACCAGCTGTTGGGGCACGCGTTGTTCGCCTAGCACGCTGCCTTGGGCGCACAACTGCAGCTGGGGTGTCCCCTTGGGCTGGGCAACTGTCCTTGTTGGGGCATTTCCTGGAGTTGTGCCCCTTTCCCTTACATGTCCTACAATGCATGACTATTCCCTTCTTGCTCAGCACAGTCCCTACCCCATTCTTCCGAGGCCTAACCTCTAACTCATGTTGCTCTTTCCTCCTGTTTTTCTTTGGTCTACCTGGCATGACCCTTTGGACTGGTGGCCTTATCACAGAACCTTGGGCTTCTTCCCATGCTTGTTGCCCAGGCATGGCAGGGATTCCCCCATAACCATAAGCTTCCTTGGCAAACCACTGATGATAGTAATTATGAACCCAGTAGTAGATGTCCTTTCGCAAGAAAGATGCACACTCAATGGCATGAACACAAGGAATCCCACTTAACTCCCAATAACCACATGTACATTGGTTACGGTCCAGATCAACAACATAACCGAATTCCCCCAGAACACATTCACAAACAAGTTCCAAAGTTTGTCTGATAACACATTGTCTGCCAACTATTTTTCCTTTCTCCAGCTTCGCAGCTATCCTAGGACATATAGAGTAATCCTTGTTTTTTTGGAACATATGAACCTTATCTAGGATCCTATTCATGATATATCCTCTAATCCCTTCCAACATGTTTATGATTCTTAAACTCCGCCATTTAACGATACAGCCATTGAACGTCTCGCAGATGTTTGATTCAATTGAGTCACATTTTGGTACCCTAGATACGAATGCTCTACAAAAAGTAGTCGGGTCTTGGGCTACGAAATCAGAGTAACAAGAAGGGTCCACACCTGATTCATCAAGCTGTTTGAGGACGGCCAAGTGGAGGTTGTACTCATGTTCATTAGAGGAGTACACAGCAGCCCAAAATGCTGTCCTCGATGCACTAGCCTTATGTTTTATCTTCCAGTTAGCTGCAACGTGTCTAGCACATTTGCGATGTTCAGCATTAGGCAACAAAGTTCTCAATGTATCCACAAGTCCCTACAATAATCAGAATACACACGGCATTAACTATTGAACATTAATATGATATTGTGCTAGAATACATAATAGTTCATTACGCATACCTTCTGTTGGTTTGAGATGATAGACCACTCCGTGCTGTCATCTAGATTGAGCTCTTCCTTTAAGATTTCAAGAAACCACCCCCAAGATTGGCGGTTTTCTCCCTCAACAACAGCCCAGGATATTGGGAACATCTGATTGTTACCGTCTTTCCCAACGGCAGTCAGTATCATGCCTTTTACCTCGCCCTTTAAGAAGCAGCCATCAACGACGAACATCTTCCTACAGCCCCTCAAAAAACCCTTTCTCAAGCAACTAAAACCCACGTAAATCCTCTTGAATCTCACATATTCCTCGCCAACCACTGGGTCGACTTCTAGAACGAACCTACCTTCCGAGTCGGATTTCATCAACTGCAGTACATATGATCTTAGCTTCGCGTACGCATCATTTAATGATCCCTCCAACATTCGCTTGGCCTCCTTCTTAGCTAGTACACATATTCTTTCAGTAACTTGGATTCCGTACGTCTGGTACATCTCCCGGACCAGGTTCTTGGAGTTGTACTCCGGGTCGATCTTGAACCGGCTTAAGAACCTCTGCGCGATCCACTTGGAACTCGCGCTTCGGTTGGTCGGTGGTCGCGGGCACGTGTGGGGCTCTCCAATTGACTTGATAACGAAGGCTTCATCTCCCCCAAACCAACTGGCATAGACTCTCCATTTACATCCTTGTTCCGCACAGATGGCTTCCTTGTTCTGATTGCTGCTCCGAGACCACTTGATATCAGCTCCCACTGATATTGAGTAAGTCTGCACGGCCTCTTTGAACTGGCTAGGACCGGTGAATCTAAGTTTTGGCTTCAACTGAAGTTTGTTGTGGTCACAACTAGGGTCATACCATGGCTCTCCAGATAACAAATCTTTATTTCCATCCCCATCGATCTTGTCATCCACATCGTGGTCAGACTCAGACGACTTCCTGTAACTGGAGACAGGCGAGCCTATTTCGTCGCCGAAATTGATTACGTCTTCAGAGAAATCCTCTGAAGAGACTTCGTCTGATGGGGCATCGAAATCTGAGTCCTCGGAAGAGTCTTCGTAATTACCCTCGTCGTCTCCATCAGAAGCTGAGTGGAACCTCGCGTCGTTTCCTTCCAAGTTTGCAAGCTCAGCCATCACATTTAGGTCGACGACAATTTCTTTTCGAGCCCTAGGTGGCTGATGACGACGATTGGCCTCTGTGAGCTGTTCAATTTCTACGCCATTTTAAGACAAAGTCTCCCTAACCCTTCTCCTAAACCGCGACACTCCAAGGTTCTCCATGGCCTCTAAGAACTCTGGATCAGATGTACGGTCTGAATCATCGACAAGATGGACCACCCCGACGTCGGCTCCAACTGCAGACACTTCCGCTTCTGGATCACTGCCACTCAACCCATTATGCCATTCAGACTCAAGTTCTTCGTTGTCGCCGTAGTCCAGGAACACTTCGACAACCCCTGCCTTCCCAGCTTCACAAATCTTTCTCGCATCGGCGTCGTTCAACACTTCAACTAACCCGTTTGTCAATGTTTTCCCAGGGGCCACGGACCATATTTTGTCGACGGCGTCGTATTTCAGGTCGTCCGTCCCAATCTTCACCAGCTGGAAGTAGCAAAGGTAATCTGAGTCAAAGGTAACCTCCACCACTTCTCCACCAACGTACTGGGCAGCTCGGCCATTGAATCGCATCCGTCCACCGTGGTGGACTATGAGTTCCACCTGCACTGACATATCTCCAGAAGAAGCGAAGTGTCACCTGCACAAAAAATGAAGCCATTTTGGGTTAGGTGTGTAGAAGAATGTCTTACGAGTAAGAACAAAAACCAACTTTCCAGAAGTAGGACCACAAATCCTAGATTGACGAAAACGACGTCTGGGAAATCGACAAATGAAGATGAAACCGAAGCAGAAGAAATAAATCTATTCTTCATCAACAAACCTTATCGTCGGGGAGTTGTTGGTTCGTCTACAAATTGATGGAAGCGAAGGCCGAGAAAGAAGATGAAGAAGAGGTGAAATGAAGAAGACGAAGAACAGTTCTCTGCACGGAGCAGATGAACTTGACGATGGCGTCAAGAGTGGGTTTTTTGGGAATAGCAACATGGGGAAAGGAAGAGCCAATAAAAAATAAGAAGTATGATTGCATAATGGGTTTTTGGGGAAGCGTGATCGGCCGAAAAGTGGAAAGTGGATCGGCGTTGACACGCTGGCATATCAAGCATGCAGTCGTTCCACATCAGCACTCCAGCTAAGCAGGCAATCTGCCACGTCGGGAAAACCTCCACGTAATACTAACGGTTCCAACGGAAACGGACGGCATGCCAATTTGGTAAATGGGTTCATAAGGTCGTGCCATTTTTGTAATTCGAAAAAGGTTGTGTATAGATTCGTAATAAGCCAATAGTTCATGCTGTCCACAGTTATTAGTCCTTTGCATTAATTAATAGTATGATCCACAATGAATGATACACTTATGATTCTGAGAAATTAATGGTTTTACCAAATATAAATGTATTGTTCTTTGAAAGAAGAAGGTACTAGAAGAGAAGGGGATATCATGGAATCAATGAAGAAAATGAAAACTGGTGGAGTCCTTTGAAAAAGGGTGGTCCCAAATTGATTCCCCATAGTATTGAGTTTTTTATTGCAATAGGATACCCTTCACCATAGGGTAATTGATGCTTTTCTATGGAAAGGGACCTCATTGAGGCCTTGTCTGCCTCAAACCAGCATTACTTGGTGCTGCTAACAAATACACAATTTCTTTCTTTAGTCTCCACCAGAAATCAAAGCTCCCCCATTGTTTTTTTTCTTCTTACATTTCTTTATGTTGTCTGAATGATATGCCATGATTCACAATTTCGTGAGGAAAGGAATCTTTGCTACCTCTTTCTGGTATATCAACGTTTGTTGGGTGCTATTGGACCTTCTCATCTCAAAAGGTAACTCGTGGGGTGAGGCTTTCCCTCACACTTATAGTGCATTCTACTCCTTCCGCTTTCTGATGTGGGATAACCTTACAACCTCCTCTTCACACATCGATCTCTCAGTAGGCATTACCCATCTACCGACTTTGACTGGATCACAGGGAAGGTTATTGTCAACCGAGCTCTGACACCACTGTTGGGTGCTATTAGGCCTACTCACCCCAAAAACTAGCTCATGGGTTGAGGCTTTTCCTCACACTTGTATAGTGCACCCTGGCCCTCCACTTTCCGACGTGGATAACCAACAACCTTAAATGTTAAGGAGGGAACAATATCAAATGGGCTTCTTTTCTTTTTACCATGATTCTCAATGATCACATCATATAATATACTTCATTTTTTTTTTGTTTGTTTCCTTTGAATTCGACGATGATGATGATCAATGAAAAATGTATTTATATGAAGAACCCACTTGTCAGGATGATGAGTGGAGAAGTGGGTTACTCTTTGTTTCTCTCTTACTTACTTATATATATATGCAGAGCATTAAACTAATTTGATATGGTAGCTGCAGCTTTCCCCACCTGCGCACTGTTACTAATTGTTCTTGGTTCCATGAATTCAACAGCAGATTGGTGTTGCCAGAAGCCATACGGTAGAGCACTCCTCCTTCTCCTTGCAGAGGATTTAAAGTTTGTAATGCTTTAATGAAGTTTTCAGGCAGTTGAATGGTTTGTAAGAGTTTGCCAGGGAGGGCCCAGACTGGAACATAATTACAAAAGAAATCCCTATTAACATGCGTAATCATATCCCTGTGCAGACGATTATGATAGGTGTATTATTGCGGGTTATCGCTATCAAATAGAAACAAACAAAGGAAGACATTGACATGAGAAAAATGACGCATTTTCACCTAAAATATGTATACATGATCCCTATTCAAAGAAACTTTAGAATACAGTAACTGTTACTGTTGAATTATTAGACAATAACAAAAAACAAATTAATCACTCAGTATGTATGTGTTGGTGAGAAAAGAAGCAGAAATAATCAAACAAGACTGAGAGACGAATTACACAACGATTTTTGACGTGACAAATTTAAATCGGGGAAAATCATGGGATCGTAATCTAAGCAACAACTTCATTATACTTTGATGGGAGTACAAGTTCTCTCTAGCAAAGCAGATGATTACAAATCACCTCAAGTACTAGGTTCTTGGATCATCAATTAGTCTCAATGGACACTCACCAACAAGGTGGATAACAAGAGCAAAGTAACAACACGAAGAGTGAAATCACACAGACCATACCAAAGTCGTAACCCTCCAGCAGTCATTTCCAGCGAACAATATATCAGAACACGATCCCTATACTCAAAATGAAGGCCCAATAGTCCTGAACACGCTCACCAAATTTCAAGGCAATCCAACGGTACGATCTTCAAATATGACTTCTTAAACAGACTAATATGCTGGAGAAACGGAAAATTACAACAACTTTTCGGTCTTCCTTTTTCTTACCTTTGTTTATTCTCTCTCTTTCTTTCTAACTCCAACGATCAAATTTACTCTCTATTATACAATAGAGATGTTTAGAATAGAACTACCCAACGAGTTCAAGATAACAACAATTAAACCACTACCTTTATTCTAGGAAAACGGTTAACTCAACCATCATATGTGGTTGGACCAACCCAACAAATCTCCCCCTCCAGGCTTCAGCTCATATAGGGGGTTTGCACCAAACATGTCTCCTTTCGACAGAAAATGAGTTTATCACTCGGTAGAGACTTGGTCATCATGTCATCTCATCCATTATCATCCATTATCATCCATATGCACTTTATCAAGCTCAAACAACATTTCTTTCAACACGTCATGAATTCAATGATATCGAAGTACACCAGTGTGTTTCGATCTTTATAAAGACGAAAGTTAAAAAGGAAGGACCCAAATGACAAAGTAGTCAAAGTAGGAGGAGTAAAATGAGCAATTTATAGTATAGAAGACTATTATATGTTAAGTTGGCGGGCAAATTGCTATTTTCCGTACAAATTTGGATAAAGATACCACCCAAAACAATTTTACTTGATTATCTCAAATTAACCTAAATTATAGTGTAAATAACAAGAAACCACCAAACACTTATCAACACGTGGCTAAGGAAACATGATATAGAGAATGAATCAAAATCACCCAGAAATATAGGGGTCGTTTGGTTGCAGTGATATTGATATTGATAACTGCAGATATCATGATATTCAGGATATCATCGTTTTTTCTATCCTGAATATCATGATATCTGGGGTCAAAAGTGATATCAATATCACTCAACAGATATTCATGTGGGGATGTGAATATCTTCAGAGTGATATTGATATCACAGTTTTTGGACAATTCTATCCTCACCCAACCTTCCCAATTATAATGTCATCAACCCCATTACCCCAATTTATTTTTTCTCATTTTATTATTGTCTCGAGTTTATGTACTTTTATATTTATATTAATTAAGATAAATAATTATACTTAGTTTTTAATTACTTAATTAGAATTTGTTTTAGTTAGAATTAGAATTCACCATGGAAATTATTTCAAATTTTTATTATATTTTGGCTAGAAGAAAGAGATGTGTTAGTGGTAAATATAATACTAATTATTTTTCTTAATGAATGGGCGTTTAGTATTCCACGAGTATAATTAACCCGAGCAATTAACTTTTAAATACATTCACGAATTAAAAAGAGAGATTACAAATTTTAATTTCTAAACGCACATGTTTTTTTATTAAATGTTATGACTTATGACTACTTTTATACTTTGTTCAAGCAAATGAGGGTATTTTGGCACATTCACCCTTGCATTCACAATTCACCACTGATTTGAATATCATTGCCCCAAACAATCACTTTTACTAATATCAATATACTAACATATCATGATATATACATATCCTCCAACCAAACGACCCCTAGATGATAATTAAATAACATTGATAAGTCTTCAATCTTTATTAGAATCATTGCTCCTACTTTATTTTGAGTAGTATCCAACTCCAAGATAATTATGGTTTTTTCTAAAATTTCAGGTGTCCGGCTAAAATTTGAGAGAATACATGTATGAAAGTTGAAAAGCAAATTTAAATCCTTAAAAAATGCCTTAAAATGATTATTTAGCCGGTTAAAAGTTAATAAATTTTCAGGTGGGAGTGTGATTTGCGCAAGATATCAACAAAACATATATAAGCATATTGGATAAAATGTTATTGCCACATCAGCATTTGGCCTCCTCTCCTTTAGTTTAGATTTCTCTCTCCTCACACTTTCTTTCTCCAACACAAACTACAACAATCTTAACAAATTTAATTTTTATTCAATTTTTCAAACTCTATCTCCCCTATTTCTTTTCCCTTTTAATTAGTTTTCTTTTCATAACATTTTATGTGCTACTCCAAACATATTGTTTCCTTCACAAATGTTCTTCGTTTTAATTTTTCGAATCCAACGACCACCATCTTAATATATTTTAGTAAACGATTAATCTAAGGATACAATATTAGGGGTTTCAAGTTTAATTTTGATGTTTATGATTTTTTAAATTGGACTTATCGTCAAAATTTTAGAGTTTGGGTTACGATATTGAGAGTTTGAGTATATGATGTAGTGTTTGCGGGATAAGATTTAGTGTTTGGGGATAAGACATTCAAGCAAACTAAGTTATGAATATTTAAAAGAAGGGTTAATACACCTTTTTGCCCCTCTACTATGCAAAGTTAACAAACATACCCCTTTATTATTTTCTAACCGATTTAACACCCTCTACTTTGAAAAGGTTAACAAATATACCCCTCCATTTATCTTATCATCTATTTTTCGTTTAATGAGTAGATTATACGTGCTACGTCATATTATTTGTCCACAACATCATTGATCAGGATGTCCACAAGGTGAAAATATTTAAATTAAAAAGAAAAAAAAAGGAAAAATGTTATAATCACCATTATGTGCAGAGGTGTTTATGGTGTTCTTTTTTTTTTCTTTCTAATTTGAATAATTTTGGATTGTGAACATTCCAATCAACGATAACGTGTACAAATAATATGAAGTAGCACGTATAATCAACTCATTAGACGAAAATTAGATGAAAAGATAAATGGAGGGGAATATTTGTTAAACTTTTCAAAGTAGAGGGTGTTAAGTCGGTTAGAAAATAGTAAAGGGGTATGTTTGTTAACTTTGCATAGTAGAGGGGCAAAAAGGTGTATTAACCCTTAAAAGAAGTATTTGTTAGTTAATATATCCATTAAGTTAGAGAAAATTAGAGAGATAAGGTTGTGTCTTAATAAGAGCAATGATCGATGAAGTCATGAGTGTGTAATAGTATGAGTCATGAGATCGTAAGTCATTTACTTACGATCTCATGACTCATACTATTACACACTCAAGTTTCAAGTCATTTACTATTAACAAATCCATAGTATTAACCGGGTTGAGTCTTATTGAATTGGGCATATTCATCAAAGCTAAATATATTCACATAACATGATCCTTATTTCCGTATTCTTCCAAGTTTTAACGGGCCAATTAAGAAATCATTCCTCAAATAATTTTTTTTTATTGTTAATTTTTTTAGTCACAATTTTATTTGTTTGCAAATGTTACAAGAGTTGCAATCGTTTTCTATTTGTCTTGAATTTACTTTTGTTGGTAAATCAAAAATTTTGTAACAAAATTTTTGAAGTCATATTAGTTTAGAATACATCACCCATTTGATAAGATTGTTTAAGAGAAGTATAAATTAAACACAAATTTGAGTTGCATAAATTATAGAAAATATAAAATTTATAAATATTTAAGAGAAGTATTTGTCAATTAATATATTATATCATTAAGAGAAGTGTTTGTTTTTTTAGTCACAATTTTATTTGTTTGCAAATGTTTTGAGAGTTGCAGTCATTTTCTGTTTGTCTTGAATTTACTTTTGTTGGTAAATAAAAAATTTTGTTACAAATTTTTTGAAGTCATATTAGTTTAGAAGACACCGCCCATTTGATAAAATTGTTTAAGAGAAGTATAAATTAAAAAAAAAATTGAGTTGCATAAAATATAAAAGTTATAAATATTTAAGAGAAGTATTTTTCAATTAATATATTATATCCTTTGAGCTAGGTAAAATTTGAGAAATAAGATTTTACTTTAGTAAGTATTGATTCATAAAATAAAAAAAACAAATTCAAAGTATTGATCGGGTTGAGATTGAATTGAACATATTCATCAAACCTATATAAGTAAGGCGAGTTCTAAGTTATGACGGGCCATTTGAGGCTTTATTCCTCAAAATAATTTTTTTGTGTAAATTTTGTATGTCTCGACTTTATTTGTTTGCAAATGTTTCGATGGAACTTTTTCCCCCTAATTGTCTTGAACTTACTTTTGTTGATAAATCAACTTTTTTGAAGTCATATTGATTTATAGAAGATATCACTTATTTGAAAAGTTTGTTTGAAAAAAAATTATTTATTTCTTTCTTCTTTGTAATGATCATAAATGGGCCTATTTCATTTTAGTATATAATTTGAACTTAATTAATTTTCAAAATATTATAAAATTAATTACAATACTCAATTTAAATATTATGTGTATTTGGGTACTATATAAATAAACAGTTATCTGGCTATGTTTCTCAATTAAGTGACATGTTAGTTATTTTGACCTATTAAGTTTAATCTTTCAATTCAAAAATTTTAGTTGATTTATAATTTTCTAAACATAATCTTGAATCTATCATTATACAACAAGATCGTTACTCATTTCCTAATTATACTAAATAAATAATGAAAATATCACAGATCGGCCAACGGGCCGAAAAAAATGCTAGTATATATCTATATGCTATTACACTATCTAGACTTATGAGCTCCATGTGAGGCTCGCAAGAAGCTTGTATGATCCCTTTCAAAACCAGAGAATGCCATGTTTATATAGCAATTTTGCATATACCATCAAAGTTCGAGTGATGTTTCTTTGTAGGGGGGAGAGATACAAAAGTCCAACATGTACTATTGAACTAACAAAGCTTAGGAGCCCCACATAATGCCCACAAATTTTATGTATAATGCCTTGTGAAATCAAAATATCTCTTATTTCTCGTGTCATTATGCTAGGTATAAGCAGTATCCACTTTAGATTTTTCCTTCTTGATGGACCAAATTACATTTTCACTACCATTTAGAGTGTTAACCTCACAAACGACCCATTTTCGACATATATATAGTATAAAACATAGTCAAGGAAAGCACATGTTAAAGTTCCAGAAGGTTGGAACTTTTACACATGTGAGTGAATACACAAGATATAGAATGTAATGATATTATACATCATACTTTGGTGAAATTTGTTTTTCAAACCATTGGTGGCTTGAAAGCTTATCACCATCATGATCTTAGCTTGATGTTCATAACAAAAGGATGTCATTTGCATGCAGCAAATATGTAACTTCTTCTAACCCTTCAGTTATAATTTGTGTTTATAGTTAATACTTTCATTTATGGGATTCTATTTAGCAATATTTAATATTTAAAATTTGGGGTGGTTTTGTTGATAAAATTGGATCTGGGAATTGAGTTTCAATTTTTGGCTCACTGAGAATTGTAGTACAATTATTTGGGTCAATTCCCAATGGACGAGGAATTGAGACCCAATTTCATCAATCAAACGACCCCTTAAAATGTAAAGGGAAAAAAACAATTTTTGTCCCGATAGCACAAGTAAATGGTGAGATGTCGGTTATGGGTAGAGATCAATTATGTAGGCAGAATCATCATAGCATTTAGAATGCCAAACATTATAGTCATTAGATGGCTAGAAAATCATGTCACGAAGAGGAAGGTTAGTTTTGAGCAATAAAAGATTGTAATAGGTGAAGAAAATCTCTCAAAGACTTGGGGACTTATGTTTCTAACATCATTCAAAAAGGGGGGGCTCACAAACTTTATTAAGTTTGGTCACAAGTTGGAGTTTGGGTCCGCAACAGAAAAGCTCAGAGAGGACCCGTAACCTCTGGCTTGAAAAAAGCTTAAAAGCACCTCTGGGTAAGGTAACATAAACATCTGCTTTGATGACAAGATGATCAACCCATAAATTAAGAAACAACAACTTAGTGGGTAAAAAACAAAAGGAATCCAACTTTGAGGTAGGTCCCCTCTCTTCTTTTCTACGTAAAGTAATAAACCCACCCCGGCCCCCAAATAATTACATCCGGGAAAATTCAAAAGTAGGGACTATGGAAGTGGGTCATAGGCATAGCTACAATATTGCTAAGTAAATCGTGTCACAAGTAAGTGTGTCATAGATACATTGCTAAATGCTAAATTGTTCAAAGATGAGGAGATTCAATTGTGGGGATGAAATGAGTACAAGTGCACGTAGCAACCCAGTTTACAAGATTATTCTCTTTCCTTAAGATGAAGAATTCGTGAATATATGAATAACATGAGTGAGTCGAAAGATTGAAGTAAGAACTGCATTGCATTCTCATAGTTAATGACATTATCGACTGTTGAATATGTTAAACAGTATAATGTTATATCCTTGGGGTTAAAATGTGATTTGAGAGTGAACAATGAACATGCATCAAAAGTCAAATTACCATATAGATTATTTTTATGAATATTAGTAGTATGTTACTGTAGGTTTTCTTTATGAGACATATTCTACTCGTTGATTTGATTTCCTGTACACCAGCACCAATAATTGATCCTATTAAATTCTCACTGCACATCTTTCTTAATCAAAATCATCATTAATCTCTCTATGTCATTAATATTAATTAATCTCTTCTTATAGAAGAAAGAGAAAAAGAAGTCTATATTATTCATGCATCATCATTGCACCAACTCCCTCCCTTCCCTCCACCAAAAAACTCCAAAGAAACACAACAACAACAAACCTCAATAATCAACTCATTAATATTATTATTATTTTCACAGTTGTTTTTACTTTTCTTGCTACCTCCTTTTTTTTCCCTCTCCTTTCCCTTCCCTTCCCCGGTTGATTCCCTCTGTTTCTTCTGAGGGAAAACAAAACCCAGAGGCCAAAGATACTGAAGAAGAAGAAGAAGTGATCATGAATAACATTAAACATCTAAATTTTATGATTCGGGTAACCAAATATTTGATTCATTGTTTCATATCTCTCCAAATTGGACGCTGAATACTGAAAAACTTTATATCCTTCCTTCAGAAGAACACACTCTAGATTACTCTCTCTAATATCAGGAGGAAGTTCCATAGATATCAATGGGATCCATTTCATCAATTCCTTCCTCTATCAGCATCTCCTCGTACCTGCATTCTTGCTGCAGAACGCCTTCTCTCCCCTGTAACCAAATTCAATTAAATATTTTAAACCTTTAGCTGATTCTGGTTGGGTATAAGAAGAATAAAAAATTGATAATATGAACTGAACTGACCTGTACATGTAGATGTCTTTCCCCTGGCCGAGATTCTTCCCGCAATTGTCGCAGGAGCTCAAGAAGCTCTCAGACGGATACGATGCTTCCTTCTCGGAAGAATTGAAGGTGAACACACCACAGCAGCTCCCGACGATGCAATCGTCGAATATGTGGGTGTTTTCGGGTTAGGACCGCGGGAGATTACGCAAGTGTAGTCCTCTGAGAGTTCCATTTCACTCGGGGATAGGCAGTTCGGAGCGTCCATACCCGACCCGAATACAGCCGATTTGGGCACGGGAGGAGAAGGGGATAAACCAGAGGAGAAGGAGCTGGCCAATTGAGAGCTCCTCGTCTTGATGCCGAAATCGGCGGGGGATCTGGGTGAACCAGCGGGGGAAATGGGCAGCAGGGAAGAAGGAATCTGGATCTTCAGCTGTGACCCGAACACGACCATCCTGCTCTCTGGTTTGGACAGAGTATGAGTTGAGGTTTTCTGATCATCGGAGAAGAGAACATCGACCAAGCCGAGTCCAATTTTGGGGGAATCGAGGTTGTCCCAGTGGCTGGAGCTGAGTTTACGGGTCGGGTTAGGGTCCGATGAGGAGAAAGGGTTTTTGAGGGCGGAGAAGGATTTGCTGTCGAGGATGGAAGTGGGGCTCATCATCATGGATTCAGAGGGCGAGGGTGTGGTCTGATCAGGGAAGTTCTTGAAGGCGAAGGCAGTAAATAGGCGGGGAACTGAGTTGGAGTTTCCGTTTCTGCTGTTATAGTCTGCCATGATTGAGAGCAGTTGCCTATCTTTTAGTGTCCTGAAATCTGATGAGGAACTGTGGAATCTTGAAGCTGAAACTGAAGCAAGGAAGGAAGAAAATGAGTAAAAGGTAGGAAGGAGCAGAGGAGAATCAGGTTCCAGAAATGAGAAAAGAAACAAAGGGGAAGTCAGAAATTACCCACCAAAAAAAGGGACTGATGGTTTCTGGGAAGGAAAGGCAAGGACGAAGAACAGCAGAAGTGGGGTGAAAAAAACATTAATCATTTAACCCCTAAACCCGGCAAGAAGTGAGAAAGCATCCAATAATCGGATTCATTAGCTAAGTTTAGATTAGTATCCCTCTTCCTGATTGGGTGATCCAGGTACTGCTATAGCTCCATAACTTCCATTCTCAGAACAATCAAGAAGCAGAAATAAGAAAGAAAGGAGTTGTGTTTGATCAGAAATTCTCAAAGAGAAGCGAAGGAGGGCACTGAGTGTGTAGCAGTCAGTCACCGGAGCATGAATGAAGAATTACAGAGGAAAAGAAAGGAGAAGGAGTGGGTGTGGGTGGGTGATTTGGAATTTAGTTGGTTTCCCACATAAGGAGTAGGGCGTCCTTCTTATGGAGTCGTCCATTGCTGCTATATATAGTCCGTATTTTACTTCGCGCAGTCTGTATTTTTTCGAAAACAGACTATTATATCCTTATTGTATTTTACTTCGTGCAGTCCATATTTTACTTCGCGCAGTCCGTTTTTACTTCATACAGTCCATATTTTACTTCGTGCAGTCCGTCTTTACTTCGCGCAGTCCAAGTTTTACTTTGCGCAGTCCGTTTTTACTTTGTGCAGTCCAAGTTTTACTTTGCGCAGTCCGTTCTTACGTTGCGCAGTCCCGATTTTACTAACACGGTACATATTTGAATAAAATAATTATTTTTATTATTTTGAAAGTAAAATAAAATACATATTCAAAACTACGACACATTTTCATATCTAAAATTAATATTTTAATAAAATAAAAATACATTTTTCACAAAATAAATTGAATAACTATAAACCATTACATATCTTCGAAAATATCCAACAAAAAAATTAAGGTTTATAGTTATTCAAGTTATTAAAATCTGGACTGAAGTAAAACCTGGACTGCGCGAAGTAAAACCTGGACTGCGCGAAGTAAAAACGGACTGCACGAAGTAAAAACGGACTGCGCGAAGTAAATAAGGGTATAATGGTCAGTTTTTTAGAAAATATGGACTGTACAAAGTAAAACATGGACTGCATATAGCAAATCGCTATATTTTAGCCCCCCAAACAAACCTTCCAAATTATGAGAGATGATGGACTCCATGAAAAGGACAGCCCGGTGGCCGGTGCTGGTGGTGACTCGTGACCGGACCGGCCGGTCCGACTGATCCAACCCCATACCTGACTTCTCTAAAAAAACTCAACAATCAAACCGGACGCTCATCCAGTTCAACCGTGATAAGCGGCCTGTTTGATCCAGGTTAATTGAAAACTTGGTCGGTCCGGCTTAATTATATTTATTTAATAATTAAAATAGTCTGATCATGGTTAACCTATTAAACCATAACCATTGATCTTCTCGGCTCAACCTTCGATCCGGTTCTGAAAACCATGGTTGTGAGTGGTGAGTGTGAAAATTGAAGAATGAACATTAATAATAAAAAAAAAGGGAAAATGGTGTTTTGCCCCCCTCTACTTTGCCAAGTTAACAAACAGCCCCCTATACTATGAAATGATCAATTTACCCCCTCCTACTATGCCAACTTAACAAACAGCCCATTCCATCCAAAATTCCGTTAAGTGATGACTCACCAATATGACTCATCCATAATTAATGACTGTACATTCCCACATCAATGACTTTCATCCATCTCAACTGAACTAAAAAGAAAAAAAGAAAAATTATAAAAAAATTAAATTAAATTTATAAATAAAAAATAAAAAATATTTTTAAAAAATATTTCCCTTATGGATTTTAATACTAAAAATGAAATTACATTTTTTCTAAAATAAATATACATTTTTTTCTAAAATAACTTTGAAATTTTTAAATCCAAAATATTTATTTAATTGAAAAATTAAAAAATAAAAATCCATAAAAAATTTAATATATACTTTTTAATTTATAAATTTAAAATTAATATTTTTATTGTCTTTTGTACTTAAAATGTACTGTCATTAATGATGTGGCAATGTACAATCATTAATTGTGGATGAGTCATATTGGTGAGTCATCACTTAACGGAATTTTGGATGGAATGGGCTGTTTGTTAGGTTGGCATAGTAGAAGGGGGTAAATTGATCATTTCATAGTATAGGAGACTGTTTGTTAACTTGGCAAAGTAGAGGGGGCAAAACACCATTATCCCAAAAAAAAAAACAATTGTTACTGTGGAGTGAATTTGGTGGTTTATTGAGAGGAGATTGGACCCTCATTTAAATTGGATGGTAGTGGAAAGGCAGAACCCAACCAATAGCTATAGTTGAGGCTTTCACAAGATGTTCCATCAAAGGACCTGAAAAATTGGCAAAGATAAAAGAGAAAGAGGACCAGTGACTGAGTAACTCCGGCTCAGCGCCTTAATATCTATTTTGGTCATTAACATATAGGATTTGTAATATAGTATCACTAAAGTTTTCATGTGGCTATTGAATTTGTAGCAAATTACCCCTTGAACTTACTACTATTCACCTTCTCACATACGAGGTACCCCATACCGCTAGAGACCGGGTGATTGGGTTTCCAACAACTATTGGGTCAGGCGATGTATCTGAAACAAGTATCACTAAAGTTTCCATGTGGCTATTAAATTTGTAACAAATTAGTCATTCTATCAAGTCTTCATCCAAGTTCTCCATATCATCAAGTCGACTCATCAATTTTTTGCACATCACTTATTGTCACGTCACCTAATTCACCCTAAACTCAACCTAATTAACCAATCCAGTCCAACCCAACCTAACTCAATCTAAACCATCCAACCAAAAAAGTAATAACTCATTAAAATCTCTTTTTCGTCCACCGACACCATCAGTACCACAATCGACGTTTGGTTTAAGTTAGCTTTTACTGCCACCTTCCTCTCCTCGACTTGGATGGAGACTTGACGAAAACATCAACTTGTTACATACAAATCAAATAAGTTAATGACCATATGAAAACATTAATGACCACTATGTGACAAACTATAAATGAATGAGCAAAATAGATATTAAGCCAAGGAAGAAGAGGAGGGAGGGAGAGGGAGAGGCAGCTCGTGGGATGCGTGACTCAGATGAGATTTATGAATATGCAGAATGTGAGCAGTGAGCAGTGAGCAGAGGTAGTTTTTAATTTTTATTTTTATTTTTATTTTTATTTTTTGTTTTTGGAGATTGATGATTGGTGGTGAGAACTGAGAAGAACTGAATATAAATAATAAAAAAATGAATAAAGGGTTCGCTTTACTGCTTAATATCAGCCAGCTCTGCGCCATGAGAATCAGTGGAGGGAGGGTGGTTTTCTTCTCTTTCAGAATCCCAACCATCCACGTTTTCTTCTTATTCATACTCTTTTCCAGAATTCCCATTTTCGCTTTCCTAATCAAATATTATTATCATAAAACGATTAATTCCATTACCATAATTCTATACTATTACTTTCATTTACGATTATTATTTCAGGTACGAATTAACAGTGAGATTAAACCTTAAACGGCGATGAACATTCTACTTTCCAGAGTAAGCTTATGTTTTCGCCAATTCATTCATGTGTTATTAATGGGGTAAGATTGAGAAGTATTTTTGTCTGTCGAATTCCGATTGTTGATGAGGTGTACGCAGTCTTGTATATTGTTCTCTGTTAATCAAGAAGCTAGACAACATGGCCCGTCGTGCTAATAAGAGAAGACATACATTGTTCTGATGGAATTGGCTTCCATCGTCGTGTTAATGTGTTAGATATGTGTTTCATGTTTCTGTGTGATTGTATTGTGTTAACTAATAATTCAAAACTGGTTGTGAGCTTTTGACTGAATGAAATAATCACCCTTAATAAAATAATAATCTGTCCTGTCGATCGGCTTGGTTTACAGTTTGGGGTTGGAAACAGACCTATTAGGTGGCTTCTTCATGGACGGTCCAGTTACTTAGCAGTGTGAGTGAGCCACTGAGCGGCTCTCTGCTTGCCTGACCTATCAGGCTCTCACCACCTCAATACGTCATCGTTGTTTGAGGCTTAATTTCCACACTTTAAACTCGTAGTTCTGTGGGCCTGCAATTTCCGGTTTGACTAGGACCCCACCAAACAAATAAAAACGTCTGGGGGCCCACACCGGCAGTAGGCTTGTGAGGTCATGGGCTCCCACCATATATAGTACTCTTAATTAATTGTCTTAATATTTGTTATTTAAGGGACCCTTTCCAACTTCCTAATCGCTCATTATCAACACCAAATACTCATTACCTCAATAAGCTCCTCCTATCTAATCTTATGACTTATATTACAATGGACTATAATGTCATTTGGTGATTTTTTTTATAATTTGTTCGGTCTACTTTGCTCACTGGAAACGAAGTTCTAGATTAAAAGAAGTTATGTCATTTGATTATAAAATGTGTGGACCGCCTCGTAATGACATATCTACAATGTTGAAGGATGACCAATGACAACCGAGTTACAATTTTAGCACCTAGTACGATACATAAAATATTTTATTTTACCCATTGTAATTTATAAATATATATTTTATTTAAAGATAATTGAAATTATTAAAGAGAAAGAATATTTTCAATAGAAATTTAACAAAACAAGAGTGTCAACTACAAGAATTAACTTATCCCCAAGGGAAAAAAAAAAAAAAAAAAGCATTATGGTACATCAAAGTCAAACAAGGTGTACAATCAATCATACAACCTGATTACCAAGATACCCTATTTTTAATTCAGAGATGCTCATCAATCAATCAATCTACTGATCAAATGGCTAGTAAAGTTAGAAAACCTATATATGTATAGTCACTAGTAGAAGACACGGCGCCCTTGCTCCCAATTTGCAAATATAAAAGAAGAATTTATTTATTGGTATAAACTCAATTCATCAACAACAGCAAACCAAGAACTTGATATGTTATTTCTGAAGGAGTCGTTGAGGAAAAAGATGACATAATGTCTTGTAATTTATTGTTGTTCCTTCCCAATTATTAATGGTCCAATCCAACAACAATCGAGTCAGTGTTACGTTGGTATATTGAATCATTAACGTGCTCATGAGGAGATTATTACATCGGGCTCATGTCATGTTCTTATACTTAATTCTTATGGATGAACAGATATTGTTTTAAAAAGATTATCAATAACATCAAACACAAGGATATGAACACAACTCACACTACCAAAATATATTATTTCTATCACAGTCATAGCTGTGCTTATAATTGGAGTGCATGGTTTCGGAGTTGACAATTTAATTGTTGTCTTCGATGTAGTATTAATCTCAACACTCTATCGCCTTCTTCTTATCTCTTTCAGCTTTTCTATTTCATATGAATGAGATTTCTCTTCGAGCTAGCAACTATTTTTTCAGCGGAAGAATGCATTGGCCAAATAGAGATCCCAGTATCCAGGACGTTGTTTCTACATGGTGGCTTCACCGGTGATTTAACACTGGATTTCTTCGTCTGTGCAGTCTATGAGAACGTAACTCCATACAGAGTGAATGTCATATACAAGTTGTACGATTCTCATACATAGTGTATGAATTTCATACACTGTGTATATAGTTTATACGAATTGCTTACAACCCAATTGTCCAAAAAAAAATATTGTACAAAAATAAATACACAGTGTACAAGTCCCATACAAAGTGTATACAACTTAACTTCTATACAAACTGTACGACTGAAATTTGTAAGAAAAATATATTTTTCCCAAAAAGATGGATCTAATGAGGGTGATCACGTGATAATTTTTTTTTTGTCAACAAAGGCTCATGTCTTCGTCATCGAGAAATTCATCACAAAATTTTTCGGTGATGGAAGATGAGAAAAAATTTCAACAAACTAAACTAACTTGAAATTATAAACAAATGACTAAGACTTATCGTCATCGGAATCGAACCCCATGTAACTGTTATATGATGCTAAACTTTCCTGAATAATGTTGCCTCAAGGTGTCTTAAAATCAATGGATTAGGGCTTTACTACTGGTCAACTGTAGACATGGGCCTGGGCTTGTTTCATTGGCTAATGGGCATTGTTATCCCATCTTGCCGCATCTCTTTACTATACTTGTTCAAACAGGTCCAAATCTACTGTAAGCCCAAATCCATTACACTTGGGAGGCAACAGGAGAAATTGTATTTAACCTAAGGGCCAGGGCCAGACTTGGTAAATGATGTTCGACCGAGTTTCGGGTTTTCCGAGTAAAGTCAGAACAAAATCCAGGCCGAACACGGCCCGACCCGATATCAATGTAATAAAATATTTATTTATTTAAGCCGGGATAATAATAATTCATGGTCTTGGATATTTAGCTTGCACATGGCCAGACCCTACACTGGATTTTTTTTACATGAATAAAGACTAAGTAGAGACTAATCAACAAAAAAAAAAAAAAAAAAAAAAAGTAACAGTCGCCAAAATCAAATCTCAAACCATTAGGCCATCTAACCTAAATTCACAAACATCACAACGACGATCTCATGACAGGCCACTTATCAACCAGAGCAGGCGGCCGATGACTGATCAACAGACTATACATAGCAACATCTCTATCTTCACCTCTATGGAACATATACTTCTTCAATACTCCATCTTTCTTAAACCCAACTCTTTCCAACACCTTCTGTGCCCCTTTGTTCTCCACATCTGTAGCAGCCTGCAGTCTCACCATCTCTGGAAACACTTTCAACGCCTCCACCACCACCATCTCCACAACCCTTTGACCAATTCCCTTTGACCAGTACTCCGGTGACCCCACCCCTCCCAAGTCTGCTCTTCGCCTTTCGTCACCGCGGACCCCAGGGCATACGGTTACAAGGCCGATTGAGCGGTCGTCAATGCACACAGAGCGGCAGTATGGGTGTGGAATGCAGTAACTCTGTATGTAGGATGACAGCTCTTCCTTTGACTTGAACTTCTTCCATGGTGTGTAACGTGTCAGCTCCTGGTTGGTGGCGTAGCTCCACACGTCGTCCACGTCGGATTCTCTAAAGGGTCGGAGGGTTAGCCGAGAAGAAAGTTGTTTAGGGTTCATAATGGATGCTCTGTCTGCTTTGAAATGTGTTTGTGGGGGATATATATTCATTCACTCGTGCTGTGATTTTTTGTTGTTGTTAGTGTTGTGTGAATGATTGATCCAGGAGTGTGGGGACATTGATTTCTGTGTCGTTTTCGAACTTTGCTTAATTTGACACCTCTAATTTTAGTTTGTGGAAATGGAAACTTATTATTTTATTTAATTTGTATCTGGTTTGTCCATTTGATCAAGAGGAACCAATACTGTCTGTCTACCTACAATGATTGACAACCATCTTTTATTTCAGCTGCCAAAAGAATTACCAGCACAAAATTTATGACCACGCAATCAGATTAATACCTGAATTCTCTAAAAGATGGTAACTTGTAACTTGTAACTTGATGAACATGTATGTTATTATAGCCATATTGAGACAAGACCAGCAAATTAAGAGAATCGAAAGCCATTTAGCAGAAGAGAGTGATGAGTGTTATGATGGGAACTTTGGAAGGAACAGTGAGGGACAAAGATTGTGACAAGTAATTGTAGTATAATAAAGAGATTCTGGGCCATATATAACACAATAATGTAAAAGCAGGACCATTCTGGATTGTGATTTGTGAACTGAAACGTAATAATAGACAAATGTCATTTGGCAACCCTTTTTAATTTGGAAGCCTTTGGATGCGGGCGGGGATTAATATAATCTCCCAACCGGGTCGATCCAAAAACTACCCAACTGGACATCTAGATTTTCCAGGGAATATATAATATAATAGAGCTCTCCAAATTGTGTATTTTGGCAGATGGATTTCTGGATTCTCCGACGGTGTAACAATCAAACCTTCACATGTTTTCTGTTTGGGTATGTACGAGGGAGATAGAAATTCATTACAAGGTTTGAAAGAAAAATCCATTCATTACAGACCAACAATAAACAACAACAACAAGATGATTGTAATGTACCCATCTTTAAATGATTGTAATGTACCCATCTTTCTTAACCAGATCTTTCCTTGAGAAATCCTACTTTTATTCTCAACATCGGGAAAATCTTTGAAAATAGTGGCCACGACCACTTTTCAGAGCCTTAGTAACGATCCCCTGCCGCCAGGGAGTATCCAGTTGAGATGTGTCCGATGGATGGATCATCGTTGTCTAGATAAATGAATAAGGGGTTGAGACTGTTTGGAGAAAGGTCAAGGCGTCTTCCCTTTGAGGTTATAGTGTTCCTTCTATCTTGTCATTCGGGTTACCCTGTCATCGGCTCATCGCCAGCGTATTTGAGGAAGTGGTCGATGTTGGTGAGGTTGAATTGATGGAGAGTCCATGACTCCATGATTGTGGTAACTGGTCGGGCGGGGTGGAAGGAGAAATCTCACAAATTGGGTAGGTCAGGTTAGTTTGGGTGGATCATTATGGGTCGTATTATTAGAGTCACGGGTCTCTTTATTTGAAACTTAACTCTAACTCTAATTTTTTTTAGGGTTATGGGTCGGAGGGAGAAAGCTTACATAAATCAATCAGGAGCACTGTTTCATTTTTTTTATTTTTTATTTGAATGTAGTTAATTGTATTAATTAATCACAATCAATTATTATCTCCTTGTTATTTCTTACCTTTTTTTCTCTCACCTCATTTATCTTTCCCATTAAATACATATTATTTTAAAAAATCATTTTTCACTTCTAGGAGATGGATTGTTTGAAGTTCATTTTCCTCTTCTAATATTCCTGGGTAAGGATTCAAATTTTTTTTTTGGCGTAGCACTCCTAGGCGGGAGCGTGCTATAAATCGTGAACCAACCTAAGAGATAAAAATAAAAAGAACCAAAAGAAAGTGGGGAGAGGAGGGGTTTAGGGGGAGGGGGAGGGTTGCGGTAGTGACTGTGAACTCAATCAGTTGAAACCTTAAAAAAGTTACATTCATGGGAGTTCCAAAGAAAAATCTTGATAGGGGATTTAAATCTAAAACTTTGAAACACCGAGCTTGTTCACATATAAACTTGAATCGAGCTTATTGGCGAGAAGCCCTAATCGGCGAATGAGTCCGTATTGGCGAGATTATGCCCTTATTGGCGAGGTTTTTTGCCCTTATTGGAGAGATTATGCCTTTATTGGCGGGTAAGGATTCAAAAATTTGGATTTGAGAAATATAGATTCTTCAATTAGGGATTCTTTTAACAAAAAATTAGGGTTGGAAATGTTGGATTTCATTATAAATCGATTTACATTGCCATAGTATTACTCCATGTTGTCATGACCGGACCGGACCGGTCGGTCCGACTGGTAAAACCGAGAACCGCCACCAAATCCGGTCCGGTCGGCCCCTAAATCACCACCGGCTGAATAAGCCTCTAAAATCCGGTCGAACCGAAAAAACTGGGAAAACCGGTCGACCCGGTGTTTGACCGGTCTGAAAAATTTAAACAAAAATCAGTCCTGATTTGAGAATCCATTTTCTCGACTCTCTGCCTCTCTCTCTCACACTTCGCCGGCGGCGTCTTCTTCTTCTTCTCTCATCGCTGGTTTGATGTGGTGCTGGCTTTCCTCCGCCTTCACAACGCCACAAACTCTTTCAGCTGCGATTTTGACTTTGACGGTGTTTTCGACTTTGGCGACGACGGTTTCGAGATGTGGATGAAGGTTCAGAGACAGGAGGATCTACGAGTTGGGGTCGTTACTGCCATCCTTGCTGTTGTTCACCGAAAATGTGGCGGTGATTGATCATCGGGGGAATCAGTACGAGTTGGAAAACTGTAGATCTCATCCTGGACAAGTGAGCTTGTTCTATTGGGTGGGAAAGTGAAGTTGTGGGTGAGATTAGATTGGATTGCGTGAGAATGAATAGATTTTTTTTATGAAGCGTGAGAATGAATAGATGAAGATGAAGAAAGATGAAGAGAGAAGTAGATTAGAGAAAAAGTATTGAGGGGTGACGGCGGCTGAATAGGTTACATTAGGTTTAGGGGGTTTTGAACTATATATATATTAAGTATTATTACATGTTTGGTCCCTAATTTATTTATAAATGTTAAATGATACTTCATTTTTTTAAATTAATCAATTATAGTATGATCGATTTTTTATACCGTTTTTACGGTTTAATCCGGTCGGACCTTAAACCCTTGAACCTCTTGCTGGACCGGTTCAATGTCCGGTCTGGTCATGACAACATTGGTATTACTTATTAGGTTGGGGGTGATAGTTTTTTTGTTGAAAATAGGGGATTTATGGTAAAAAAATACTAGTATTAGGTTTGGTGATAATTAATGTTTATAATTTCAAGGCAATAGTAGTATTTATGATAATGACTTTGAAACTAGAGTTACATGAAACAGAGTTTATTAGATTTTAGATTAATTGAACCATGACTTGAGTTTTTTTTTTCGTTGTAAAAAAAAAAACAAACCATGAATTAGGTTCGCAAAGTGGGTCTAGCATTTGAGATTTGAAGATTCGGGGTTTGGGGTTCTAAAACATGAGATTTTTAGTCAAGAAATACTAGGAATTAGATTTCGTGGTGATTAATATTTATAAATAGTCATTAGGCTCCTCACCCCTTCCCCAAAAAACACAGAGATTTGATAAAACCTGCTAACACCTATCCACTTCTACATCATTAGCAAATCTTCTACAAACCAAAATCGACAAACTCGAGCACGTTCAAATTTGTTGTGATTACCAAACAAAATGCTGCAAAGTAGAGACCTTTCCTGCTAAAAATCAAATCTCACTTTCAACTCTCTAATAAGCGTCACCATATCTCTCAATAGCTATAGCCAACCTCCTCACCCCTTCCCCTTCATCATCCTTCTAATTCTCCATCTCCTTCTCATCACTCTCTGATTCAAACTCAGCAGCAACAAACGACAGCCATAGCTGAGTAATTCGTTAGTGGAGGTCCACATCCTTCTCACTCTCCTGAAACACTCCTCGTCTGAGGCCCTCTTCTACGGTAGCATCATCGTCGGGATCGGAGTAGTAGTACTCCACCGATAAGTCGTCAATGGTAAGGCCACCAGTTGGGATGGGGACAACGATGACGTGTTCCTGAGTCATGCCGTACACTTTCCTCGCCCTTGCTATAACTGTCGCCGAGAAAATCGCCATCATACGTCCCGACGCCTCAGAGAACCACCCTCAATTGCGTGGATCATGATCAGATCCCACTCCTTCTCGGGTCGGTGGGAAATCGATAGCGGTTGCGAAGAAATCATCGAATCTGAAGGAGGTCGATGCTGGAGATGATATCGGAGAGGGAGGAAGTTTGAATGAGTCGACGACGAGAAGGTGTCGTGAAAGAGAAGGGGAAAGGCAGGGCCTTAGGGGTGGGAACTGGGAAGGGAAGGTTAAATGATTTATGTTTTTTTAAAATGTCCAAATTACCCCTCCAATTTTGGTTGGATTCGGAATCAACCTTTTTAAGGTTGGACGCAGATCCTAAGTTTTTTTGCATAAAAGCTAGTTTAGTAAAATAATATAATGCATCTTATTATACGAAGGATAATTTTATATAATGTCATTTGGATGTCCACTACATATAAATACAACTTGAGATGTGAGTTAATATTAACATTTATATACATATTTTTGTTTAAATTAGGTCAAATACAAATTGTAGCCCAACTTCTTACCAATTTGATAGATCTAACAAACTTCGGGTGTTACAATTTGTAGCCAGGATTTAAATTTGCGTCCATTATTTAGTTGACCTCGTCCAAAGTTTTAACGAAATATTGATATGGCGATGATATGACAAAAACACTAATTTAATATAAAAAATTTTCAAAATAAAAATAAAAGACAATTAAATAAAGAAGTTAACTACAAAACTACTAAAAATATCAAAATTGTAAATAAAACACTTGTGTTGCTGCTCTACTCCTTGTTGGAGCCATCCCCGAGTCTCCCAATTGATGAATCTATTTGAAGAGGGGATAATCGATCTTGTAGAGGCTCAATCTGAGCTTGTAACTAATTCTGTGTTTTCAATTGACCATAATAACAAAGGCAACGACGAAGAATTTGTAATAAAAGATGAATTTGTATCCTTGCTTTCAACCTCTCTTTCTCCTCATTACTAACACTTGCACCACATTCAAGAATCACGAGATTAGCAACCATGAACCCTAGCTTGAAGCAAGTAACAACTCAGAGCCCAGACACACAAATCTTCCTCTCTAAACCCTAGCCCCCTCCTCCAAAGCTCCAACAACCATGATGGCCATCTCCATCTGACGGTTTTGAATGCCACCAACACCGAGAAGGGCGTGTCAGGGTCAATCTGACCGTAAGGGACCACCGATTGAAATATCCCTGGCTGGGTTCTTCGTTTACTCATCTATGGTGGCCACAACATCAAATCCAACATATGAAGATGAAGATGCCGAGTGCGTCGTAGGGTGCGAACGGGAGGAACCTTTTGGTGCTAAGGACAATGAACCTGCTGGTGCTGAGGACGAAGAAGAAGAAGAAGAAACAGAGAAGACAGAAGAAAAAGAAGAAGAAGACGGAGAAAAAGGTTCAAATTGATAATTTCCATACTTCTGTGATTTTTCTAAAGTGCTTCGCTGAATCGGGTAGTCAACCGGGTACCTGGCCCGACCCGTGTTGACTGGGTTTCGGCTACTGATCACTACGCTCGGGTCCGACCTGAGTTGATTATATTGTATTCGGGCGGCCTGGAAGCTTGGTTGACCCTTTCGGGCTTAATCCGACCCAATTCCCACCCCTACAACAAGCCGTTGAATTCACCCTTGATTTCAATGTCGAAACTTTTTTTTTGGTAGGAAGGCGGGTGCAGGGCACCCTTACTCATTAATCAGAATTAGTCTAGGAAAGTAAATCCCAACGTGGTCATTCCAAATAGCTTGGTCGACCTCATGGGGGGTACAAACAATCAACAAAAAGCCCAAAATCGAGACAGTGCCCGTGGTGGGCAAGTAAGTCGGCAACGGTGTTGCCTTCTCTATAAGTGTGGGAGATGTTGACTTCCCAATCCCTGCTCCGCAGCTCGTTAATGGCATCGAGCGTGCGACCATGACGGGAGTCCTCCACATGATCCCTAGTAATGGCCGCAATCGCCGCCATGGAGTCAAGTTGAAGGTGGACCTTCTTGACTCCCATATCCCAAGCAATCATCAGGCCAAACTCGGCTGCGCGGAGCTCGGCTCTCATAATGGAGCAGCAACCAAGGTTAGCTGCGAAGGTGCTAATCGGGCGACCCCGGTAGTCGCGGAGGATGCCTCCAGCCGCTGCATGAGAGTGAGGGTGGAGTACCGAGCCATCCGTGTTAATAGTAATGCAATCACTTGGCCCCGCCTTCCAACTAATGTGTGCTTCGACGCGTCGTGAGGTGGCCTTTGATGTCACTTGCGAGTCCGCTCTCATTGTCTCTCGAACCCCGGCGATCCAATGAAGGACTCGTAGGCGGAGCTGATCGCTTGTCGCAAGTTTATTCTCAAAGGTAGCCTCATTCCGCACCTTCCAAAGGATCCAAGTCACAATGCCAAACATGAGGCTGAAACCGGAATGATTGAGGCCCTTCTGTAACCAGTCCTGCAAGTTATCCGAGAAGAAGGAAGTAACCAAATCAGGAGGGATAAGAGCTGACCAAACCTCCTTAGCCACTCGACAATCGCGAATGACATGGAGCGTATCCTCAGTGCCGATCCTGCATCCCTGGCACCCATCGTTTCGCATTCGTCAGAATCCTGTCATGGGCGACCAACTAGAGGAAGTGCCTAATCCGATTTGGGCCTTCCAAGCGCCAGATGGTCCTCCAGATAGCATGCTCGGTGTAGTGGCTCGTGCCGTCAAGAATCTCATACGCCGTCTTTAAGGTAAATCTTTCGCGCGGGTCCGGTCCCAGATGATGTCATCCTTGCCAAGAGAATCGTCAGGCGGCTCCATACCAGCGACGAGGCTCACGATGTGGTGGGGGAGGGACCGTCAGAGGAAATCCCAGTTCCAGTTGCCGTCTGCACTCCTAGCCTCTGCGACCGTGAGCTGCAAGTCCTCACCTGAAAGGTCAATAGTGGCATGGTCAGCAAGGATAATATCAGAATCCAGCCAGCGGGATGACCAAAAGAGAGTGTCCTTCCCATTTCGAACGTTCTGCTGACAGCCTCGCCTCAGATCATGCCAAACCGCGCGGATTCCTCGCCAGAGCGAGGATCCCCCTGACTTTTTACGGAGTTGAGGGCCCGAATCCGTCTCCTTCAGATACTTGCAGGTAAGGACCTAAACCCAAAGCTTGTCTGGATTTTTAAGGATTGCCAATCCCAGCTTCATGAGGTACGCCCGGTTAAGCTCCCTAGCCTTCCTCAGCCCCAAGCCGCCCTGATCCTTAGGTCTGCAAATACGATCCCACGCAAGTAAGTGCACTTTAGATTTGTTAGGGGTTCCCCCCAGACAAAATTTCGAATAATAGCATCAATACGGTTGGTGACATGGATCAGGAGAACCGCGGTCTGCATCGCATACGAGGGGATAAAGTTGAGAACTGAGAGAGCAAGTGTGACTCGCCCTGCTAAAGAGAGTGAGTTGCACTTCCACCCATCGAGTTTTCATCTCATCCACTCGAGAATGTAACCGTAGGTGTCCTTAGTGATCCTCCCATGAAGGACAGGAACCCCAAGGTATCTCCCGAGATCAAAGGTCTCCCGGAAACCCAGGAGGCCACACAACCTATGGCGGATCGTAGTGCTAGTATTCTTGGGAAAAAAAATACGAGACTTGTCCGCACTCACCATTTGGTCGGACGCAGCACAAAAGGTGTTTAAAATGCGGCTCATAACTCTACTTTGCTTCTGACCCGCAGTGCCAAAGAGGACCAAGTCATCAGCAAAGAAAATATGAGACAGAGCCGGTCCTCCTCTCGAGAGGTTGATCGGAGCCCATGAATTATTCACAACAGAATTATTGATAAGAATACTAAGCCTTTCAACGCATAAAGTAAAGAGGAAGGGAGATAGGGGACATCCCTTACGAAGGCCGCGACCCGGCTTGAAGCTTGGGGTAAGGCTGCCATTCCAAGAGACTTGCATCGAAGCCGAAGAGATGCACGACATTATCAACGAGATGAGGTTCGTCGGGAAGTTGGGGAGGGAGAGGGTCTCCTCCACGAAGCTCCACTCGAGACGGTCATAGGCTTTGCGAGATCCAACTTGATTGCCATCGAACCCTTCCTCCCCTTTGAGAGCGCATGGTATGGACCACTTCTTGGAGGATGATGATGTTCTCAGAGATCTGGCGCCCCGGGACAAAGCTGGTCTGTGACGGATCAACCAACTGGCTCATATGCTTCCTAAGGCGGTCGGCGATGCACTTCGTAACTGCTTTGTAGGCCACGTTGCAGAGGCTGATAGGACGAAACTGAGTAATCAACTCCGACTTGGGAATCTTGGGGATGAGTATGATAATTGTTTTGTTCGCCTCCTCAATCGCTCTCGGGACCTGAAACAGCGGGGAATAAAGTCAGCAGTATCCTTCCCCACCACATTCCAACAATTCTGGTAAAAAAATGGGGTGAAAACCATCCTTCCCTGGCGCATTGAGACTCCCCATAGCTTTGATCGTGGAAAGGCATTCCTCAGCCGTCGGGGTGCAGGCAAGTCGGCCCCCCTCCTCTGCCGAGAGAGGGTTGGCAAAGGAGGTATTCGACGGATCCAAGCGCGTGGGTCGGCCAGCTCTAAACAAGTTCTCAAAGTAAGCCCCACCATCTAATGTGTCTTATTATTGACGTATTCATTCCCTTATTAGATGACATTTTTGTTGTGTTATTGCAATGATTAAGGGTGTTTTGTGTGTGTTTTATTCTCCCTTGGCCTTTGGGCCGTTTTATGTCGTTTTGCACGTTTTTAGTGTATTTCAGGCTTTATACGACATTGGGAGATCGAACCGAGAGTTGAGTATTGATTCCACGGAGTTTTGAGGCTTAGAAGACTGATGTGGGGCTGTAATTTTAAGGCCCAAGTCGTGATCCTACAACACGATACAAGTGGGAGCCCTTTTTAATGAAACATGGAGTTTTGCTGAAAAAACAGATTCCCACACCGTGGGTATTTCCCAGACACGGGGAATTTCCCTTTTCAAGTGGAAAAAGGATTGGGAGGGGGAACTATTCATTCTTCATTCTGATTTCGACGAACCAGACACTCTCGGAAGAGGATTTTGGAGCTGTGAAGAGACGATTGAGCGAGAGGAAACAGGGATTAACTCAAGGGTTTCGAAGATTTATCAAGATTAGGCTTCTCGGAGTAAGATGTCTTCTTCTCCGGTTTTCTTCTTCTTTGTTTATGAGATTTCTTCTGTAACGATGTCGAGCTAAACTTCTAGGGTTGTTTAGATTAGATGAAGTGTTAAATAGGATTTTGTATGGATGATTTCGGGTTTCTAACCCGTTTATGTTAATCGATGATCTTTCAGACTTAGATGCGATTTCTCCTAAACCCTAATTTAAGCTTTTTGATTCTGGCAACTTGATCAATTATTAGTTTCTGAGTTTATCTTTGAATTGCGGGTCTGACCATGAACGCATTTCATTCTAGAGTTTAGGAGGTCGTTAGGTTCTCCAATAGCTTGACCATAAGGATTGTTAGAACCTATTCTCTTTGCATGATCTTGTGGCATTTCAATGTTCTTGTTCGTTCTTGATTTCTTGCAAGTTAGCTTGACCATAGGAGCTTGTAGGTTTGATAGAATAGAATCTCTACGGCCTGACCATGGAGTAGAGATTACAAAAGGAATTACCGAGTCGTCTAGTCTGTTGAATTTCTTCAATTGCATAGTTTCATCCATCTAAAGAACTAGCGTGGATTCGAGTCTAAACAACCGCCATAGTCTATCTTTGAATCCCCAATCTGCTTTGCTTGTTTCATTTGTTCTGATTGCATTCTTAGTTAATTTCATTCATAAACCAATTCTCAAACCAAAACGAAACCTCGATCAGGTTTAACACACATTTCTGAGTAATAGAGAAAGGAAGACCCTAGGAAAAAACGATCTCTTTGGAGCAATCCATAGAGTAAAACTAGTGTGCGTTAATTTGCGCATCACCATCTCCCTCAACTCAGAATCATCAAAGCTCCAAAAGCCGCCCTCGAGTTTGAGGCTCTGAATCTAGTTAGCTTTCCTGCGGCAGAGAGTTGAGAGATAGAAGAATTTGGTATTTTGGTCACCATCCTTAAACCATTGCATGCGAGACTTCTGGAGCTAGAGCATATGCTCCTGCCACAGAGTTCTCACGAGCTCTCCTCGCACCGAATCCTCCTCCCTCATCCACCTATCTGAGTCGCCTTGCTGGGTCCGAAGCTCAAGCTTACGAGGCGCTTCTCGAGGTGCCTTTTTCCCTTGAAGATGTGACCGAACACTACAAAAAAACTGCTGTTTGGCGTCGGTCATACACGCGTTTTAGCGTCGGTCATGACCGACGCCAAAATATATAGCATCGATCGGAAATATCGACGCCGGATTCGGTGACGCTAAACCTTAGCGTCGGTCATTTGGTCAACCGATGATAAAACGCGTGCCAATCGACGCTAATTTGGTCCGGTCGAACCACCACCCGGTTCAGT